>DWNA01000108.1:0-41840 GCA_018249835.1 Heliconius besckei | reverse complement strand
TCAAAGCTGCTGTACCTAAGCCAGTAGGTGAAGTACTCCCTTTAAAAAAAGTTCCATCAGAAAAAGTGCGTAAAGCCAAAGCAGCTGGCTTATTGACACCTTTAGAAGGCAAATCTCCCGAACAGAAAGAAAAAATACTTAAGGGACTAGCTATGCATGAAATACCACTACCTGAACCAAAAACAGCTTCTGAAAAAAGACTTCATGATAAAGTTCGTGCAGATCTTGGAATGATACCACAACCCAAAACCCCCTCAGCTAAAATAAAATATGATGATGCAGTTGCCGCCGGATTAATAGCTCCATTAGAAGGAAAATCACCTTCACAAAAAGAAAAAATATTAAAAGGACAAGCTGCACTTGGTATCCCACTTCCCGAAGGTCGAACGCCATCAGAGAAAGCTCTTATAGCCAAAGTCAAAGCTGCTGTACCCAAGCCAGTAGGTGAAGAACTCCCTTTAAAAAAAATTCCATCAGAAAAAGTGCGTAAAGCTAAAGCAGCCGGCTTATTGACACCTTTAGAAGGCAAATCTCCCGAACAGAAAGAAAAAATACTTAAGGGATTAGCTATGCATGAGATACCGCTTCCTGAACCAAAAACAGCTTCTGAAAAAAGACTTCACGATAAAGTTCGTGCAGATCTTGGAATGATACCACATCCAAAAACCCCCTCAGCTAAAATGAAATATGATGATGCAGTTGCCGCCGGATTAATAGCTCCATTAGAAGGAAAATCACCTTCACAAAAGGAAAAAATATTAAAAGGACAAGCTGCACTTGGTATCCCACTTCCCGAAGGTCGAACGCCATCAGAGAAAGCTCTTATAGCCAAAGTCAAAGCTGCTGTACCCAAGCCAGTAGGTGAAGTACTCCCTTTAAAAACAGTTCCATCAGAAAAAGTGCGTAAAGCTAAAGCAGCCGGCTTATTGACACCTTTAGAAGGCAAATCTCCCGAACAGAAAGAAAAAATACTTAAGGGATTAGCTATGCATGAGATACCGCTTCCTGAACCAAAAACAGCTTCTGAAAAAAGACTTCACGATAAAGTTCGTGCAGATCTTGGAATGATACCACATCCAAAAACCCCCTCAGCTAAAATGAAATATGATGATGCAGTTGCCGCCGGATTAATAGCTCCATTAGAAGGAAAATCACCTTCACAAAAGGAAAAAATATTAAAAGGACAAGCTGCACTTGGTATCCCACTTCCCGAAGGTCGAACGCCATCAGAGAAAGCTCTTATAGCCAAAGTCAAAGCTGCTGTACCCAAGCCAGTAGGTGAAGTACTCCCTTTAAAAAAAGTTCCATCAGAAAAAGTGCGTAAAGCTAAAGCAGCCGGCTTAATGACACCTTTAGAAGGCAAATCTCCCGAACAGAAAGAAAAAATACTAAAGGGACTAGCTATGCATGAAATACCACTACCTGAACCAAAAACAGCTTCTGAAAGAAGACTTCATGATAAAGTTCGTGCAGATCTTGGAATGCCGCCCCAACCAAAAACCTCATCAGCTAAAGTAAAATATAATGATGCAGTTGCTGCGGGATTAATAGCCCCATTAGAAGGAAAATCACCTTCACAAAAGGAAAAAATATTAAAAGGACAAGCTGCACTTGGTATCCCACTTCCCGAAGGTCGAACGCCATCAGAGAAAGCTCTTATAGCCAAGGTCAAAGCTGCTGTACCTAAACTTATAGGTGAAGTACTCCCTGTCCAAAAAATTCCATCTGAAAAAATGCGTAAAGCTAAAGCTGCTGGCTTATTGACACCTTTAGAAGGCAAATCTCCCGAACAGAAAGAAAAAATACTTAAAGGACTAGCTATGCATGAGATACCACTTCCTGAACCAAAAACAGCTTCTGAAAAAAGACTTCATGATAAAGTTCGTGCAGATCTTGGAATGACACCACAACCAAAGACCCCCTCAGCTAAAATAAAATATAATGATGCAATTGCCGCGGGATTAATAGCTCCATTAGAAGGAAAATCACCTTCACAAAAGGAAAAAATATTGAAAGGACAAGCCGCACTTGGTATCCCACTTCCCGAAGGTCGAACGCCATCAGAGAAAGCTCTTATTGCCAAGGTCAAAGCTGCTGTACCTAAGCCAGTAGGTGAAGTACTCCCTTTAAAAAAAGTTCCATCAGAAAAAGTGCGTAAAGCCAAAGCAGCTGGCTTATTGACACCTTTAGAAGGCAAATCTCCCGAACAGAAGGAAAAAATACTTAGGGGATTAGCTATGCATGAGATACCACTTCCTGAACCAAAAACAGCTTCTGAAAAAAGACTTCACGATAAAGTTCGTGCAGATCTTGGTATGACACCACAACCAAAAACCCCCTCAGCTAAAATAAAATATAATGATGCGGTTGCCGCGGGATTAATAGCCCCATTAGAAGGAAAATCGCCTGCACAAAAAGAAAAAATATTAAAAGGACAAGCTGCACTAGGTATTCCACTTCCCGAAGGCCGCACACCATCAGAAAAAGCTCTTATAGCCAAAGTCAAAGCAGCTGTACCGAAACCAGTAGGTGAAGTACTCCCAGAAAAAAAGCTCGAAGAAAAACGAGTACCAGTACATATAATTCCATCTGAAAAACTACTTAAAGCTAAAGAAGCAGGTCTTTTAACACCACTCGAAGGAAAAACACCAGAGCAAAAAGAAAAAATTTTAAAGGAGCTAGCTTTGCGTGGAATTCCACTTCCTGAACCAAAAACTGCATCAGAAAGTAAAATAATGGATAAAGTCGTGGCTGCTTTAGGTATGCCTCCACGACCAAAAACTTCATCTGAAAAGTTAAAATATAAAAAAGCTGCAGAAGCAGGCCTTATCACACCATTACAAGGCAAATCAAAACCACAGAAAGAAAAAATTTTACGTGGTCAAGCTCAATTAGGATTAGCCTTACCCGAGGGCAGGACAACCTCAGAAAAGGCTCTTATTGCACAAATTAAAGCAAAACCAAAATTAATTGAGAAAATTAGTCGACCTGCTTTGCCCCCTCAAAAATTAGCACAATTAGATAAAAAGACCGCTAAAGTTATGACCGAGAGCAAAAAACCTAGCGACGAATGTATCTGTGATTTGTTAACGCCTGAAACAGAAAGAGGCTTAAAAAAAGCTGCTTCAATTGCTAAAATACCTTCAAAAAAAGAAGCTGCTGCAATTTTGAAAATTCCCTCAAAAAAGTTACAGAAGGCAAAAGCTGCTGGACTATTAACACCGTTGAAGGGGAAAACAGCCAAACAAAAAGAAAAAATTTTAAAAGACTTAGCAATGCAAGGGATTCCTCTCCCAGAAGCAACATCATCCTCAGAAAAAAAATTAATAGCTAAAGTTCGCAATGATATTGGATTACCTCCAGAACCCAAAACTTCATCAATGAAACAAAAATATGATAAGGCTATAGCTGATGATATTATCGTACCATTGGAAGGGAAAACTAACGCTGAGAAAGAAAAAGTTTTAAGAAAACAAGCAGCACTAGGACTTCCTTTACCTGTTGGAAGAACACCTTCAGAAAAAGCTTTGATTGCTAAAGTTGAAAAAGAAGCTGCCCCATCAGAAAAACTTCGAAAAGCAAAAGCTGCTGGATTGTTGACACCTTTAGAAGGTAAATCGCGGCAACAAAAAGAAAAAATTCTCCAGGGATTAGCAGAAGCTGGTATACCGTTACCAGAAGGAAAAACACCTTCTGAAATTGCATTAATTCAGAAAATTAAGCCAAAACCAGAAGTAGCACCTAAGTATATAGCCACTGAAAAAGAAAAGGCTATTAAAACTAAATCTAGGAAAGTTGGTGTGCCTAAATCAAAAGGCGGTATCATTGAAGAATTTCAGGATATAGTTAAAACGACAACTTGTGATAAAGGTTGTGGATGTGACAAAAAGAAAATACGATTTAAGCACAGTTATGTTAAAATAAGAGTAACTTCTCCAGATATATCTTCATTATGTCCTTGCCCTGAAGAATGTTTACCTGGAGTTAAAGGAGGCGTATTTACAGATAACGAAGGTATTAAAGTTACAGTTGGACAAGTCACTTGCTTTCCATCTCACCATTCAAGGAAACTAAATAGAAATGATCATTATGAAGAAAACAATAAATATTGCTCATCGATCACTCAAAGCACAACGTTCATAAATAGAACCAACAAAAAAAAGATTGATTCAAAATCAGAATCAGATATATATTTATCTCGATGTTCAAATGTGTACTCTAACTCTGATAACTACTTAAAAAAAAACTTTACATTCGTTGATTCCTATTTATGCAGTGGCAGTTCCTCGACTTCTGTACAAAATGTTTTAAGTACAGACAATTCAATTAACAGCCTTAACTCTATAAATTTCCTAAAAACTAAATCTTCAGTAAGCTTAATAACCCTTCCAAGTTCAATCAGCGTGTGGTCTTTTTCTGCAACGAGCCATTCCACTGCTAACTGTAGCGATAAAGAAAGTAGTTTAATGAAAAATTACATTGATAACTATGAAACAATACAAAACATCTTATTACCACGGGAAAACAAAGGTAACTTTAGGTAAGTACTTAATGAAATTGTTTTTAGGGTTCCGTACCTCACCCCATAACTGAGAAGGAGATGCATTTGGTGCTCGGGAGACTGAAGGCCAAGAAGATGGCTCTAGGTCCATATGGTATTCCAGGAAAAGCTTTAGCGATTATCCTGGAATATCTGGGCGTTAATCTTCAGGAACTGTTTGAACAACCAACTTAACGCCACCGACGCGCCACGAGTGTGATGCCACCGATGACTAGACGCATAACACTCTGGCTAAATGTCCCTCTTGGGCCCCACAACGCCAAGTCTTGATGGCTGTAGTGGGTAGGGACCTCTCAATGTCCGAGGAGGCCATGATGTACAGCGAGAAGAACTGGTCTGCAATGGTCTCCTTCTGTCTCACTGAAAGAGGCCACGGAGCGGGTACGTGAGTCCAGTTCGAACGCAGACTCACACCGCCGCTGTAGGCCAGGGGGTAGAAGAAGATGGTACGTACATCTTCAATCTACGACCATTCAGGCTGTGGGTGCCCTAGGATAGACCCCAGGTCACCCAGAACGAGACGGTGGCCCACAATAAGCGGGTCTTCCCCCGAGGCGTCGTAGTAGTATGCGCGAGCGATCCTGCGGCGTCTCATTTTAGTGGAGAGGGTTTCCTCGGGGCTTTAGAGGGTTAGATCGGTTTCACTGGTGCCTCCCACAGTATCGCTCATCCGTAAGGCGCTGGCCGACAGTATGAGCGGTCTGCGTAAATGCATTTTGCCCAGCAAAAAAAAAGAAAGGGTTCCGTACTTCAAGAGAAAACAACAAAACGCTTATAGGATCACTCTTTTGCCCATATCCCCGTCTGTCAAGATCATTTATCTAGAGATTGTGTGGAGGCATCAAGTTGAAATTAATATCAAAACTTCCAGTCCAAGGTTTACAATACTGAAAAAATCAAGCTTCTAAGTAACGTAAGTCAACGTAATTAAGAGGAAAATGCAATCAAATTGAAATGAAAATTTATAGAACTTTCAAAGGAAAATATTATTACAAACTTAAATTTGCAGTTCATTTCACACAAACTTAAGTTGGTCAGTTTTGTTTTATAAATTATACTTACTGTTGTCTACAGTTGTACAACAATCCATCCATGAAATTGATACGGAACCCTCGCATGGCGATTCCGAATCGCACTTGACTGGTTTTTTTAAATGAATATACTTTTCTCTTTACTTTATATATTATTTTTCAGTTATATTTCTTTAAATACCAATGAATATGGATTTGCAAATCATAAAGAAGTTCAAATATATAGAGCAAGCGATGTAAATACTAACGTTTTTGATAATAAGCTAAATAGTGCGTGTAGTGGAAGCACGCACATTATTTATGTTGACGAAGACGACAATAAAAAAGAAATAGCAAAACTATTAAAGAAAACAATATCGGAGATAAGTAACTTATATAACTCGTCTTCTTTACTTATTATTGTTTCAAGTTCATCGGGTAACTCATCTGATTACTGTAGTTCAACAATTTGTCTTGATCTATCTGAAACACAGTGTACTTGGAATCCTGGGGCTAGTGGTCTCCATCGTAAGTTGTTTATTCTTAAATTGTAATTGTTTCTCTTGCAATGTTTACAAAGTAGTAATTCCAGTGCATTTCATAGATTTGCGCGAAAGACAAAAGGGTTTCAAAATAAGCACGCGTGGAAATGTACGAGATTTGGATAATATCGACAAACAACTATCGCAATCTCGTGGAGTTGCAGGAAGTCTGCTCATTCCAAAAAAATACGACAAACTGTCAAATCGAAACAATTGTAAAAGAATAGTTAGTACAGACACCACAGAGGATAGGCCATGTTGCTGCGAAGTAAATAATATAAACAGTAATCACCGAGACGTACGCATAGAACAAAAATCTGACCGCATCGTCACAGAATTTTTGAAGCCTATGATTCTTAAAGATGTAATTAACCAGGGTATGGAAGTCCTACATTAAGTTAAACATATTTTACTAATATATGTACTACATAGTTAAATTTTAAAACAATCAGCTTTAGGTTGTATCCCGCAAGTGGCAGGGTAGGCAAAGAGGACCTAGTGTTAACATACTCGCTGTCCGCTTTCCGCCGAATTCTGGAGCCATTGCATTACTAGTTATTTGCCGCGCTCTTTCTCGCGTGAGACTCGAACCCATAACCTGCCGCATTGCCTGCCTGCGAGCACGCTTGTGCTCCTACACCACCACCGGCCTCCTTAAATTTTCTAATCGGTTTTGTTATTAATAAGTACCTAGTAAAAGTAATCGTAGTAAAAAACTATAAAAACACGCTTGTAATTGCTAAGTAATATTTTTACATTGCAATACATTAATTTATCTATTAAGTATATTATAAACTAATTGTATGTATGTATTGCAATGTAAAATAGCGATATACTATACCTACTATAAATATTTTTACTTTTTACTTATTTTATTAATAAAAACGTGTTTTAGGGTTCCGTACCTTTCAAAGAAAAAAAGGAACCCTTATTAGATCACTTTGTTGTCCGTCTGTCTGTCTGTCAAGAGCACTTATCTCAGGAACGCTTGGAGATATCGACTTGAAATTCAAACCATATCCTCAGATCTAAGCCCCATTATTTCCTGAAAAACAATCTATATTCACTTAAATAAAAGATATGGCCGTTTATATCGAAAAAAATGCATATTACACTATTTTATAGGGTACTTCCGGTTGACCTGGAATTATGAAATTTGGCAACTAGCATCTACAGGTAGTACTACATAGTTCCGGAAACTATACATTTTTGGTTAAACCCTAAAAAATAATAGCCTTAAAAGGGGGTAAATTTTGGTACTACAACCGCTAGTTCAAATGTATGGTATCAGATAAAAGAGCTCTGGCTAAACTGGGCTTGAATTTTAGAAAAAAGGTCGAGACCGCCAAATTTTGTACCCCCTCCGTGGGCGGTTGATACTCGCGAATGTCCGGTTTTTTTTTGTTTTTTTTTATACAGTAAGCATGGATACCAGCCCTTGATAACTAAGCTAAATTTCAAATGAATCGGGTGTTTGAAAGTCGATCAAAATCAAGTTCAAAGTTTCCATTACAAACATAAAACGTACATACGACCGAAATTAATAAAACGAGGAGGAATATAGTTGTCGAATATAGCGACAATTAAGTACATTTTTATAATATTACGTCGTTACTAAAATATAATTTATGCTATATAATTTCAGGATTTAGCCACGACTATTATATGCTGGATTGGCCAGATTCTCCGAAGTCGTCTTACTCGTCGCCACATCACTCTAAACGCTGTGAAGCAACTCCAGTCCGCTTATGTAAGTTACCACCGTGCACTGGACACAACGTGTGCCACGATAATAACCAAAAGAAAAGAAGACATTACGCACACCCCAATGACATTTCACCCCCGACACCTCCCTATTACAAAAGTTGTGACTGCAGCACAGACAAATTAAAGAAACTATTTCAAGAAAACGCAAAACAATTCATCTCGATAGCTTGCGGAGATTCTAATGAAGGTCTAAGTAAAGGATACAATAAAATGGAACGGAGTAAGTTGTTAATGTTATATCATTATGTTTAATTATTACAATCTTATTAAATATATTTTTTAATGTTTTTTGTATTTCTTGTAAAATTTATTGTAGTTTCTTAGACGCTTAGAATCGAAACATCCTGGTACAAAAGACAGTACGGCGTCAAATCTTATTCACTCTAATTGATATATAGTTATATCAATTCGTCGAAATCAGACGATGAATCACCTATATTCGCATAAATGTTATTTATTATAAGATAAAATATTGAAGAAAATTTTAAATTAACAGGTGTTTTATTGTTACAGGAAGAGTCCAAATGCCTTATGAAATTACAAGTGAACCCAATAAATGTAGCTCATGCATTTCATCAAAATCAAATTTACAACCGAGTGTAGCTCGTGACAACAAAAAATACTCTTGTCCCTGTGAAGAGCACCAAAAGATGTCACATATGGATGTATACGGCAGAGAACTGGATTCCACGACCCCTAACAAACAGAACAACTGCCAGTGCCCAGATCGGCCGCAGAAGAAAACAAATAAAAACATAGTATGCGAATGTCCCGAAGAACCGGAACTTGAATTCGATATAAGCGATTGGTTCGATGAGAAACAATTGAGAAAAATACAATCTGATTTAACACAAACCACTTCGGGCTTCAAAATACAAATTCCTCGTAAAAAATCTGATTCTGAAGTAAGTTTTGAAGAAGCTTTGAAATATTATGCTGAAAATTTAGAAAATATTGACGACGAGAAGTGCGGTTGCAAAGTTAAAGCAAAGAACAAATCGAATGCTAAATGCGATTGCCAGTGTGAACCACAGGACGCAGAGCCTATTAGCGAACCATTCAAGGGAATCAAGTTCCGTATTGACGGTAAAGGCACGGCTTCGAAAGGACTTAGCGGCATCTTGTGTTTTGAATAACTTATATGTATATAAAATTGTGAATTGTGTAAGTTTGTTAAATGTATTTGATCATGCTTAATCATTTTTATATCATGCTTAATCATATATATGTTTTTTGTAAAGTAAATTTATTGTTCATGGGTGTATGTTGTTAGCATCTTGTTTTATTTTATTTTTCTTAAGTAAAATATTATTTTACGTTAATTATGTTATATTTAAAATGTTTAGATAACTATTTTAAAACTTTTAATCAACAGATTTCGATTTATTCATTTAAAATTTTATTTAATACTAGCCGACCTGGGCGGCTTCGCCCGCTTGAACTAGACGAATATTTATTAATAAATTAATAAGAAGTGAAAAAACGTGTTCAATTAAATATTTTTATGAGTCTGAACCTCAAATTTTATTAAAATGGGATTTTAAAAAAACCCATACAAACTTTCAACACCTATTTCATCCTTTAAGGTTAAATTTTTAAAAAAAATCCTTCTTAATGAGTGTCCGCATTACAAAAATAATCATCTGTCCAAATTTCACATTTCTACGCACAGAGGTTACGGCTATAAAAAAACATTGTTTTATTTAACAAATATATATATAAACCTTCCCATAAAACACCCCAGTGTGGGGAAAGTGGGAAAGTATAATGGAAATTAGTAGAACACTCCATTATAATAATAAATTTCATTTGCTGGATGAAGGAATCAATATTATATTTTCTAAGGCTACAGAAATGAATTGTACGTAATATTACTAATGCAAGCTACAAATATTCAAAGGAAACTCCCAAGAAAATGTAAAAAAAATTATAAAGAATTTTATTAGATAAAATATTCATATTAAAAATAAATTACAAAATTTATGCTTATAATTAAAACTTATTCAACGTAAATAAATTATATACCACTTATTGTACAAAAAAAATACAAACATTGCCACAAGTTTCACTTTGGTTTAAAATAATACTAATAAAATTATATCTTCAATTAACATATTTTTACTTATTACTTAAATGAATAAAAATTTACAAGAGAAATGAATAATAATGAAATAAAAATATGTCATAATATGTCCATTTTATCTTCCTCTTCCCCAGTCTTTTGTCATTCCACTACAATGGTAGCATATTGATTGTTCAATGTTGAATTCTTGTTAAATTGTTTTTTTTTTCCTTCATTCTCTTCGACTTCAAATCGCCAAATTTGAAACAGCCAAAAGTCAAACAGCTCTACCCATGTCAATCCCAAATGATAATAATAAAAAAAAACCGTAGTAACACAAATAATAAAAAGTCCGAAGATAAAACTACCAGTATTGATTATTTTGAATTACATGTTGAGTATTATCATATTGAATGCATATTATAAGGGGATTTCAAGCATAGGGGGTAGATATTATAATGCGTTTAGGAACATTGGGTGTAATGGACCCCGAATTTACTGTTCTTGCGGAACATACGGCCACATGGTAGCCTCAACCTCTAGGTCAGCAGTGTCAGTACCATCCTCGGGGCTCTCGGATTCCATTTCATTGCGTGGCGACTCAGTGGTAGTTGGCATTTCTTCCTCTTCGTCAGCATCATGAGACTCCTCTGATTCTTCAGCATCCTCATTGCCTGTCACGATGAATACTGGAATGGAAATGTGTATAATGTTATTATTTTATTCATTTTTAGGACATAAATGTAGCATAGATGGTAGCTTTTTTATTTTCTTGGTTTATTTAGATGCTGCGACTTTAGTTTTAAGAATAAACACCTGGCAAAAAAAAAGAAAATGGTGCAGAAAAGGTAATTTATCCTATAAAAAAATCCTGTTATACTTTTTTTCTTATTATACTTACTTAGTTAATAAATTTAGAGGCCAACGCAGCAACACAGACTCTTAACTGTAAATGAGTGATTCCCGCTTACGGAACTGAATTATTTTCATTTACTTGCTATGACAGAGGACAGAAATACATTGAGTTCCACCACTCAACATGCAATGCAATCAAAAATTGGGTATTGTGTAAGGTACTGAGCTGCTTAACACTATGTTCTCTCTGCCTACTCTACTATATATTAGATATGTATGCTGCTGAAAATAGGTAAAAAAATTGAAACATTACCGTCATCATCAGTTTCAGCTTCTTCAACAGGTGGTGGGTTCACCTTCTCCATCGGCACTGGCTTCATGTACTTCTTACCAATAGAGTTCAACTGTAGGAGACAAGTCATAAGTAAAAAATTTGCATTGATAATTATGAAATAGTATGTAAAATTACTGTAAATACCTTTGAGGTATTTTTCATATTTCAATTATATTTCTTTATATTAAAGCATCTAAATTTATAAAGAAGTTATATTTAATACCCATAAAAATTGTGGTAAAATAGAATTTTATTATAATGCAGAAAAGTAGAGTGTCACTAAACCAAGTGTAGATTAAGCCAAGGATGTCTATGGCGTCACACTTGGGGGGAAATAATTTCCTTTACTTATTATATCTTCCGTAAAGTGACAAAACAAAGCATAGTATTGAGGTCCACCAGTCTTCAAGGTCTTCGACTTCTAAGTGGAAAATGGAATGTTTCAACACTAGGTTCATTCTGAATGGTAATTGAACCCGCACCATCCTTTTTACTGTCAGCTTAATTTATACAGAAGCCTTTCCGTTTGTTTCTTATTATTTTTGAAAAGCAGGCGATAAATATAGAAAGAAACATATCTTTAAAAATTACATAAAAAATTATAGATACAGAAAATTAAATTAAAAAAGCAGCAGCAAAACTGAAATAATAGTATCATACAAGTTTACTGAATTACAAATAAATTATTTGAAAGAATTAAATCTTAAATGATGAAATGAAGTTATAGCAACAAACAATTTAGTTCCACTAAAGATAAATAAGAATTAATAGTAACTGTGAATAAAACATAACACTTAATTAATATAATCAATTACGCTACAAAGGGAAGATGGCATCTCTATTAAAGCTAATCGATTTTTCTATGAAGGTAACATATATCATATGCATATATCAATGCAGATTTGCAACAATTCGCAATAATAAAATAATTATTTCACATTCTTAGCATAGCATTCCTATTTAATAATAGAGAAAAAATAATGATTGCAATTGCAATATTTCGGCACATACCCAGCGTTGATTTGCCTGTTCGAGTCTTGTTAGCTCAGCATCCTCATCGCAGGGCCTATCAGCATTAAACCAATCTGGCCCGATCATACTCGGATATATTATTGGGAACGGAATATTCATGGTGAAGTCCTCCGAGTGTTAGAATTAGACCGAAATTAACTTGATTATCTATCTAGTCTTCAAGATATTTCGAAGCGGATAGTAAAACGAACCGCTAATAGCCAGACGAGAGTATTGATTATTTTGAATTAACTTGTTTGTACTTGACAATGACAAGTACTACTTGTGCTTATGTCACTTCATATTTTCATAACATCTTAAAGCAATGATATCAAAACAAACAGCCAGGTAATATGTTTTAAATTGTAAGGTACTAAAAATATATTTAAGTTTACGTTTATTGATATGAATGAATCTTAAATATTTTTCTACTAAATAAAATAATGATAATATATTTTAAAAAAAAATATTCAGATTTTATATACAATTTTTTCTTATTTAGTAAATTATATTGTGCAGCTGTCTATGAAAAATAATTAACTTTTAATCTTGATAATAGCAATTGATGCGTTTAAATAGTATTTTTTTACATTGAACTTATGATATTCACAAAATGAGCGTATTTTATAATATTATCATAAAATAAAAAATAAAATGATTAAACCAATTATTTTTTACAAATTCGTTAATTTTAAGAGTATCTAAAGCTATAGATGAATCGTAAAGCTGCTATAATTTTAAAATACATTTTAAATAATACACATATATTACTTGTAACTAGCTTAAAAGTCCGTTTATAAAGTCGGATTTTTCGTTATTAAATATAAATATATATATAAAATTTTAAAAATAATTCTTATTAGAATAACTGATTCAAAAGTGCATCATGGAATAAAATATTTTTTAAGTAGTGAATAATAAATATAAATTAGAAGATACACTAGTACCAAGCACGATTTATCTTGTCTGTATAAATGGCCTTAATTCTTTTTCCATATACTGGCAATGTTTGCAATACATCTAAACTTATTTTATGAAAGAAAACACGAATGATATGGGATAATAATAATTTTTTCGCGGTATCCCCATCATTACACTCTTAAGCTTGCGCTTGTTCGGACATTCGTTAAAAGTATTATTTTCTATTTTTTGTATCTTAAAATAAGGCTTTGGTAAGTGTTTTTAGTGTGAAAATGAGGATAATTTTGTTTGTTTTGATCATTTAGTTAAAATATTGTTAAAAATTAGGCAAATATACGGTGATACATGGCACGTGTCCGAACCTAGGTAGTATAGGGTATCCGTAACGATTGTTTTACATTATTTAACGCGTTTAAAGGCCTCAATTATGAGCTGATGTGTTTAAAATAAGTTTGTTAGCTTTCGAATTCCGTGCAAATCAAAATTCAGTTGCTGAAACCTTAAATATTACCATTAAAGTGTGTTTAAGATATTCCATTGTTTTCTGCCTACCGTCGTAATTATTTATAAAAAAGAGAATGTACGGATTTTAGTTCTTTTTAATTCCTTAAAAGCAAATCGTTTATTTTTAATTTTTATGCCTATTTTTTTGTTTTTAGTATTTTTTTGTTATTTCACTTTTTTTAAGGTACATAAAGATATATTTATACTATATCATTTTACAAATCTAATATTCTCAGCTTTAATTTATTATAAAAAACATGTATTGTACATATACACCTTGCTCTTCAATATTCTATTTATTAGTGAAATCTATATAAAAATATATTGCCTAGTTTGAAAGATTCCAATGTATAGAAAGTAAAAATTTTCTTTTATAAAATTTTTTAAGACTAACTATTATACTATAAAAAACATCCTTTATTTCAAAGATATACATCTACTAACAAAAACAGATTACAGAGCAAAACAATAACAGTAATGTTTAACTTAAAACCATCCTTTTTATATACAACTTGAAATAAAGTATGCATGCATAGTAGCACCTGCTACATATCTTTCCATAATAATTGACCAAGAGACAAATATGTTGGTTTATAAGTACAACTTTTCTAAATATAATAAACAATATTGTTTCATTATTTGCTTGTTCTTGCTGTAATGAAACAATATTATTAATATATGGTTGTACTTTAAACTCTGAATAATTCAATCTGATTAGTATTTTATTTCTCCTTTTGATACCTGATTTGCTTGAATGAAACATGCATGTGTAGATCTTATGATAATATAATATTTTCATTACATACCCCTGATGTTCTTGCCAGCATGAACAGGATAACTTAAAGTTTTTATTTTAAAATATATTTTTAGTTTAAAAGTTATCATTTGTTTTACAGAATATGTCTACTGGCAATGGTAATCGTAAACCAAATATGTTGGGAACTGGTCCTTCAAGCAAAAGAAGAAAGCTCCGCAAAAATGTTTCAGAAGATGATGATAGTAATGACTCCTTAACATCAGATCAAGTTCCAGAACCTCAAAGAGAGCCATCTCCTCTACCAGACGAGCCCACTGAAAAGTTGCCAGAAGTAATTATATTTATACACTTCCTTATATTTTAAAAGATAAATTTATTGCAAAACTCTGATCCAATTATTTTATAAATTGAGAAGATCTGATGAGATCATAAAAAATTATGATGAAAAAAAACAACATTTTAAAGGCAGGATGTGGTAAATTCGGTGAAATTAAGACATGTTCTCAAGGTTTTTTTTATGTTGATACAGATAATGAAATGAAATTGAAACATTTAAACTATGTTTTCCTAAACTTTCATTAAAAAATATTAAAAATTTAATGATTGACAGCCAATCTCCAATGGTAACAATGAAGGTAACAATGAAGGGACTTTTTTCTTTTTCAAGTGTGGAACACTTTGAAGTCAAAACACGAGTTTTGCTGACAAAAATCGCCTAATTTGTTATTGTAAAATCAATAATTATTAAAAAAATAAAAAACCAAGAACTTCCATCTAGATAGTCAAGAGCATCTTTTTACGATAGTCTACGCGAAACTCTTTCCACGATTCGACTATTTCCTCACACAGCATGGTAGGCAGAGGAAACCTAGTGTTAAGACACTCTGTTTCCAACTCTCCGTTTCGGCGGAAATTCCGGGATTCGTCCCGGACTCATTGCATGATGAGTGACGCTACTCTACGCCGCGCTTGAATGAAAATAAATATTTCATTTCCTCGAGTTGCGTTTACAGTCACATACTTATGCCCCTGCGCCACAACTGGCCATAAACATGTGTATATGTCAACTATTTAATAAATAATTATTAAAAAAATTAAAAGTTAAGAAAATAATTTAAGACATAATATTGAATTTTTAATAGGCTTTAAGTAACAGTACAGTTACATAACTTCAACAGACTGCTATATAGTATTTTTTACAATGCTATCAGCGCATTACTTCCATAGTTATTTTTATAAAATATATAAACTCTTAATTGTGACCTGTAAAGTAACCTTTCTGTGGTTTATTTACCTTTTATCTCACGGCTGCCTGAACGGGGTATAGTCTTGTGCATTGCGACTGTTAATAAAAACTGCAGCAAGCGATTTTAATAAATTAAGTCGCTGTATTTTAAGCTAACATTGCGCAGCAGGACAGTGTTTGAATGTAAATATTACGACTGTGGGTTCAACTCCCACTTCATTATTTGCATTTATTCTGGCAAGATATAATAACGCCGTTAATTTTCGCAACTCAACACTGTCTCAAATTCGGGCGACAAGAACATCATAATCTTAATCTAGGTTATCTTCTGCCTACACTTAATCTAGGTTTTCTCTTAATCAAAAGTGTTGTAACAGCAATTTTGTAAGGTCGTCAAGCAGTGGCCACTCTCAAGTTAGGTTTTGTGAAAGAGTATCTGAACTTTTGAGATTTTGGTTCAGGATCTATAAATATTGCGGTTGGCCTGCTCAGCCTTCGACACATTTAATTTAAGACCCTCATTCTCAAGCGTACTCGTCCAGACCATTTACTTTACGGCGCACGCATTAGTCGGTTTTCGTCAATGGTTTGTCAACGGCGTGCCTCATTAAATAAATAAAAAAATAAAATAAATTTTATTAGAAACAAAAATAGAAGGTAACATATGAACAAAGAATACGTTGACAACTGCTTAAGTTAAAGTAAAGTTAAAAGTAATAAAGTTAAGCTCAATTAATTTAGGTACAGAATGCTCCAAATAAGTATTGTCTATTCATTTAGGAAGCAAAATAAAAAAATACTGTGTCTCAAGCTTTTATGTATCTTTTTAATTTTTATTTAATTTTGTTTGGTTTTTAAGTATGTAAAATTAAATATAACCAAATAATCAGGTAACAAATAAACAAAACAAGAAACTTGATAAAATCAACAAAAGTAACATCACAAATATTTTATGAAAATAGTACTCTCATATAACAGATTGGTTGGTGGTTAGGTGTTTTACATATTAAGTATTAAAAATTTGCAAGTGAAGCTAGATATTATTATAATTATTATAAAAGTAACACAT
Organism: Heliconius besckei; assembly: GCA_018249835.1. Classification (NCBI taxonomy): domain Eukaryota; kingdom Metazoa; phylum Arthropoda; class Insecta; order Lepidoptera; family Nymphalidae; genus Heliconius; species Heliconius besckei. The sequence continues at coordinate 25,201 of DWNA01000108.1, read as the reverse complement.
GTATAAATAATTGTATGCCTTCAACATCACAATGCGTTGCGAAAACTATTTCCGGCAGTCAGTGAACATTTATTCTTTTTCTAAAGTCACGCTCTCACTGGGTAGACACTAGGCACGTAATAGAAAGGAAGGAACCTAGTGTAAAGACATTCCGTTTCCGCCAAATTTTCTAGACTATCCGTTTTGAGTGGCAGAACGCAATGTCGCGTCTTGATAATCTATGTTAATTGTTATTTTAATTTTTTATATTGAATTTTATTATTATTATTTAATAACCGGAAGAAGAAAAAAAAGCAGTTCATTCCTCCGAGTGGGAATCAAATAAACAATCGTAAAAATTTCATTCATACTTTGCCATGTCGACGACTTCAATATTAATATTTTTAAGTACTTTTATATTTCTTTCTAATTTACCAATTATCAATCATTGTCTATAAATATATGGGAATGTAATTGGTTATTATATAATAAACTTATTTTAGGTAATACACTAAATATATTATTACTTTCCAGGAATTGCTAAAAACATTCTACAAGACACCTGGAAAGCTCATGATAGCCGGCTTAGTGTCTTGGGACTTGGTGGCGAAGAGGGACAATAACCCCTCTAAGAAGACGCATCCCAATTTATATACATTCCATAAGTTTACGGATATCAAGGTATTCATGTTTCACTAATATTTAAAATGTATTAGTAGAGGTCGCTCTGATGTAGCAGCTGTCATAGTTAATGCAACTGTTTTGGGTTCGAGCCCTGCTTGAGGGAATGAATTATTTTAATATCCCTGCGGCAAAACTAAGTGCGGCGATGAGATCTACCACTCAGCACTGCAATGCATTTTGCATTGACCCTCCTGTTATAGCGGTAAAACTCTTAAGTGAGAAATTTTACACACCCGCTGTATTTACCAGACATGACTATTTCCGTTATTCACCATTTTAGATTCTTGGCACATGAGTGGGCTGAGCGGCCTTTCCATTTTTTGTTAGGAAAAATTGCTAAAAAGTCCGTATCTTACTTACAAAAAAAAAAATCCGACATATCCAAGTGAATAAATTTTACTATCAGAAAGATGAAAGAAAGTAGTCTCTAGAGATTGTAAACCTCATGTTTTATATAAAGTTTTCGTTTTGTAAATAAAATAACAAATAAATAATATATAATTATTGAAATACCTATTATATTATTTATTTATTATTATTTCTTTATGTAGGATAATAGCGTTTGTATTATGAATGACGACTTCTTTAATCTCTACCATCTTTGTCTGATAGCAGTTTTCGCGGTATTTCCATGCCTATTTACAATTTCCTTGACAACACATTTTCAAGGATATAAAAGTATACAAGAGCTTAATAAATCATCATGTGAGACTTGAAAATTAATTTTGGTTTTTATTACAGTACAGATTGATAATCAGCGGGTGCAGTGCTGGTCACTCCATCCTTATATCTGAAGACGGTGAAGCTTATACATTTGGTATGTAAAAATAAGAAAGTAAGATGTTTCTTAATATAGTTTTTTTTATCAATAATAAATTTAGGACGTAGTTGTGGCATTGGAACAGGGTGTGTGATTAAACACGACGGTTGCGGACTCTATTCCTACTTGGTAGATTTTCACTGTCTCGCTTTTATATGAAGACCAAGGCTTTCTTTGACTTTCGCCACTAAACACGCCATTTTGTGCACAGAAACGTGAAAAATTAAGTGTGTTGTCACTAGGTTTTCTGACCCTCCTGTTATAGCGGTAAAAATAAAAATTTATAAAAGAAAGCAGATGTATGGAGTGGCATATAAATAATTTAATAATAATTATCTCAGGGCGGAACTCCTGTGGCCAACTTGGTTTCGGTGACACAACAACCCGCAACGTACCTGAACCAGTTCCCGATCTGGAAGGCTTCAATATAATACATGCAGCTGTCGGCAGGAACCATAGCTTGTTTGTTACCGGTATTTATATATTCTTTATCGTATCTGTCAATTGAAAGTAGCCTTTTCCTACCACTTAATCTCTATTGTAATTTTGATTGAAATTACAGTGAGTTACATTAAAAAGAGTAACATTGCATATACTATATATATAGCCTTTCTCGATAAAAATCGATCTACTCAAAAAGATTTCAATTTGCACCAGTAGTTTCTGTGATTAATTTAAATAGCGTATAAAAATAAGTATACATTTAAAGTTATGCAAAGCTATTTGTCACATACCACGTGTCTTTTGTGTTTGGTTAAGATATAATTTATCAGGACGCCCCTCCCAGGAGCATAAGTGTTGGATAGTGAATAATGATAAATATAAATTTACTTAGGTGGAACCTAAGTCATCCCACCTCCTATTATAGAAAAGTTGTTGTTCATAGTGACTTAAAATAAAAATGTTAAACAGCAAAACGATAATTTAATTAAATTCTGGTTTTTAAAATTGTTATAATTTTTTTCGTTAAATTACATAATAATTCCAAATATTTCCATATTAAATAGTTATTTTATAAACAGATACAGGCACAGTGTACGCGTGCGGCGACAACAAGAGCGGTCAGTGCGGCCTCGGTCACACGACACCATCGATATTGAAACCCACACGATTGCGATACACGTGAGTTTTTATCATATTTACTGTACGAACGGTCAGTCGTGGCCGCCTTGAAGTTAGCTGTAAACGGCTGCTTGTATTCTATTATTTTCTTACCACGACTCGTCGATTGTGCTCTACTTAATTATATGTCATGATTTGAGTGTAAGAAAGCGTGGATTCTCATCTTTTTATATGCAACGTCTAAACTTCATGCGTAAATTAAGAAAAGGAGTGATTTGGCGTTAAGTTCTTTTAGCCTGCCCAGCTAAATGCATAATAATGCTTGAAACTAAATCCTTTTGATCATGTTTTTTTTTCAATATTCATGCAATTTTACCAAATTATATGTTGCATCAAAAATAAATAGATTATTCTGTTTTGGTTATACAATAAAATACTAACAGAATCTCCAGCTGTGCAAGCCCCTTGCTAACTAGTAAGCACTGACTATTACTTTATGTTCGTTCAAAAGTGCTTGAAAAGTCTATTTTAATAAACAATAATTTTAATGTTATCTTTGTAACAACTTGCATAATTTTAAAATGTCTTTTTTAATGTTATATATTTTTTTTGTTTTTAAATGTATTATTTTTATTTTCTAGCGGTGCTCAAATAGTGAAGGTGGGATGTGGTGCAGAATTTTCAATGATTTTGGACTGTAATGGAGCTTTGCATTCATTTGGTCTGCCCGAGTATGGTCAACTAGGTAAATATAAAATATAAAATAAAGATATTTTTTTAGCTTCAGCTACAATTCGAATGTAGGGTAGGTAGAGGGGGAGCCTATTCTTAAGAAACTCCGCTTCTCACTTTCTGCCTAATTCTGAAGGCATTGTGTGTTAAGTGGCGGAACTCAACGCCTCGCTTTGCCTCAACACCAGAGTAAAGAAAAAAAAATTAAAATATTAAATGTGTAAGTTCCTCGAACCCACAACCTAATGCGCTTAGGTAGAGTACAAATATTTCGATATTGTTAAGCTGTCCTAGCACAGGCAGTGACTTAATAATGCACGTGGGTGGTAGTTAATAATAATTTCCATAGTCTGTAAAAAAAAAGTGTCACAAGTACTTTTTCTTAGTAATTGCAAAGTGAGTGAGGTCCACTTCCCATAGTTGATCTTTCGATCGAGATGCAACCTGTATAATATGTGTGAGTGTGTATGAGATTTTTACAACTTCGATAATTGTTTCATTGATATTTTTTACACTTGCGAATGGTATAAAAAGTTGTTAAGGGACATTGTTAGTGTCCATTCTTTAAATTATTATTGGAACCAATAAAGCGTTGGTCTCTTGTATATCCTATAACTTATAAAACAAAGTCGCTTTTCGTGTCTGTCTGAACTTTCTAACTCTTCTTCTTCTAAACTACCCAACGGATTTTGATGCGGTTTTCACCATTAGGTCGAGTATTTCTCAGGGAAGGTTTATATATAGTTTATTATTTGTGCATTCTTATGTAAATGAACATAAATACGATAAATGTGTATAAAGTCCTACCCGTTGAGACACTTTTGCGCATGCGCTGCTTTAATGGTAAGTAATAAATGAAAATAATGTACTGGAGTATTGTTCCTCTTTATAAGATCTACAAAAAAAATTAACGACAGCATATTCGTATCTTTTAAGAATAACGCGTAGTGATCATATTTCTGTCTAAAAATTGTAATTTCAATAAAACAAATTTTGTGAGGGATATTTTTCCATAATGGTATTAATCCTTATCCTTTAAAATACTTGATTAAATTTTTACGTTAAACGAAGATAAAAATTGCTTTTTACACTATTTCGAAATTGCGAATAGTTTTAGAGAAAAATGCATTTAATTGTTGACACATCACGACGTTGACATATCAGCTGTATGTTACTCAAGTTTCACTTATCCCTTACTCTCAGCATATAAATAAATATATTAGTTACGTTGGCCATTTAATGTAGAACAAAACTGTCTTTTACTGTTTTTCATTTTAATAAGTACTTTAGAATTTGTTACAATATCAAAAAATCCTTGCTGCGAAACGCGCCCCGTGACGTTTTGCTTATACAAGTGCGTCCGCCGCGCCCACCTGCCTTACACGCATCGGTGGTTCAGTGGTAGAATGCTCGCAAGACACGCGGGCGGCCCGGGTTCGATTATCGGCCGATGCATTCTATTTAATTTTCCTCACAGGCAGCCACGTAGTGCTTGCTTTTCATCAGGGACAGAATACCCTCTTCAGCATTAACCACAAGCTCGAAAACCGCCTGTGTCTATTGCAACGAAGATTTAGATGCGTTTGCACGTATTGGATAATTGGAGTTGAATGTATTATTTCAGCGCGATATATTTGGTTTCATAATTTTTGTAGTAGTTATTCTAGTAGGTAGGTTTTTGTTTATAATTTCTTCCGTTTAAAATTTTTATTTTAAAACGTCATTTAACTATCTAAAAATAGTAATTTTAATATTTTTTAATAAGTTCTTGAAAATATTAGTAGCACAGATTTAAAATTACGGTACCTACTAAAAAATCCTTGCTGTGTAAAACAATTGGAAAATCCTTATTGAAACTACGAAAATTCGATTTGCATTAGGGTTTCATTAATTTTCACATTATCTTAAGTGCTTTGTACAGTACATTATATGAATAATCCAGTAGTAGAAGCGGGCGAAGCCGCAAGAGGGTCGCTAGTATTGTATAAGTGACAATGACTCTTGCTCATCAGGTCACAATACTGACGGCAAATACTTCGTCACATCCACCAAACTATCATATCACTTCGAGACGGTTCCGAAGCAAGTTGGTTTCTTCTATGAGAAATCTAAGGAAGGCCACGTAACACCAATCAAAGATGTCACTATAGTGGACTTCTCTTGTGGGAACAATCATACTGTGAGTTTATATGACATTAAATTAAATATTATATATATTATTTACTTCACCCTGTATCCACCACGTAGCTTGGCAGAGGGAGTCTGGGAACCCAGTGTTAAGACCCTCTGTCCCGCTAACACACTACCGTTAACCATTTTACGCCTAGCTTTTGAGGCATTACGTGTTGAGCGGTGAAACTCAAAGCCGCGCTTTGTCTCGTTACCAGAGGGAAGAAAAAAGAAAATATTAAATATTTCATTTTCCCAAGTGGGAATTGGGAAACCCACAACTGTCGCGTTTAACTTGCACGCTTGTGCCCCTGCGCCACAACGACCTGCCCTGCCTGCGTCATAATGGAAATATAAGTTTAGAAGATATAATTTGTATTTATATATTTTAATTCCTATATTTAGCGACGATGTTTTAAAAAATAATACATGAAGAATAGTGTCTTGGTACTTTTCCTTATTTTCTTATATATGAGAGATGTATACTTCATAAATAGACCTGTGGAAATAAATTAACTGATAAAAAAAATCTGAGGCAAAGAAAACCCAGTGTTAACACACTCCGGTCCTCATTTTCCGCCGATTTCTGGAGGCATTGCGTGTTGAATGGCGGAACGAAGAAATGAATAGTAATATAAAATTCAAGATACCATAATATTATGACACTTTTTGTAGGGGCCGCTGGCGATATATAAATATTTAACAATTTTGTTGCTATTTTGTGCGTCCAGGTGGCGATAGACTCCCGTAAGCGCGCCTTCAGCTGGGGCTTTGGTGGGTTTGGTCGTCTCGGACACGCGGAGCAGAAGGACGAGAGCGTGCCGCGCCTCATTAAATACTTCGACTCGTCGGCGAGAGGTGTACGCGCGGTATACTGCGGTGCCACTTATAGCTTGGCTGTCAATGAGCTTGGTGAGTTTTGAACGTATATTTTTTTCAAATTTATTTTGTTTTATTTTTGCGGGTGGTTTTTTTTTTGTTTTGTGGATACTACTGTCCTGTTTTTTTGGCATTTTTTTTTGATGTAGTAATTAAATTATTAAATGACACTTGTTACAGAAGATGTATCTTAGTTTGTCTCTAAGGCTTAGTTTTTAGTCATAGTAACTTAGTTGTTTAGTATATAATGGGTAATTGTATCTATGTATATTCAATTGTTATAATTTAACAAAATGCTTCATTTTATAGGTGCTCTTTTCATGTTCGGACAGACAAAGCGTACCGGTGAAGCCAATATGTATCCCAAGCCTGTACAAGACCTTACAGGTAATTTACTTAACTTTAAAAAAAAATAACTTCTTAACTTTACACTATAATTACTGAATTTCCTCGACTAACTGTTTTCAACATCACGCTTTTCCTGTAATTAACAAGATAGGTAAAAGAAAACAAGTGCCTTGTTCCCCGGCGCGACTTGTCTTCTTACCAAAGCGAGAAAAAGTACTTAATTAGTTTTTTGTGGGTATCGAATGCACAACTATCGCACTTATAATTAGACAGCCTCGGAAATAAATAACATATATTATAGTTATTTTCATTTTCCCTCATTTATCTAGAGTAGATATTTGTTTAATTTCATCAATTTATTTATATATTTCTTAACATAAATCGTTGAAAATTATTTTAGGTTGGAATATTCGTAGTGTCGGTACAAGCAATACGTCCATAGTGATTGCGGCTGACGATACTCTTATTGCTTGGGGCGTGTCGCCTACTTATGGGGAACTGGTGAGTTATTTGTGTTCTTTAATCTATATTTCTATTATTATGAATCTGAAGACATTGTTAGGTTGAACGAGTTAATCTCAGGACCTAGCTGTTATCCATTTATCAAGGGATGCTAGACACTTAAGTACATTGTGTTACTTGTTTCAATGTAACAGATACAGTATCTGCGGTCTAGGTTGACTTTGCTTCTTTAAAAGAGCGAGGAAATAAAAATATTAAATATTTGATTACCTCGAGTGAAAATCGAACCCACAACATTGAGTTGTTAACATTTGCATTTGGCCGCAAACTTAAGTTGGTAAACTTTTATAAGATGTACTTCCCGTTGACCTAGAGTCCTGAAATAGGTACTGAAGCCTCGTCGGACGAGACCGACTGGCATTTGACCAGTTTTTTTAGATAGAGAATAATCTTTTAAAATATCTTGTAATTAGTACTTTAATAGTTTGACTTGAATGATTCCACAGGGCACAGGGGATATAAACAAGTCTACAGCACGGCCCAAAGAAGTGACACGAATGGACGGACTGAACATTACTCAAGTAGCGATGGGCTACTCACATACTCTGTTACTCTCCGACGATACCAAGGAGGAAGTCAAAAATAAACTGGCAACCATACCTACTTTCAATCCTTAAATATCTCTTAAACTATAAATTAAATCAATCATTTTTATAATTTACTTAGGTACGTTTTATTTATGGTTTACTTTCGTCATAATAGTATATAATTATATAATTACTAATAATTAATAGTATATAATTACGAATGTGTGTATATATTTTATATACAATGGTGTCGGGTCATTTTTTATTATTGTCTTTTTTTCTCATACGCACATATTTTCTGTTAGGTTTTTTTATTAATCAAACTCGAGTTAAACAAATGATCATCATTTCCATCCTTTTTTTAACTAGTTTTATTACTGGTTCACATTTAGAAGACATTTTTTATTTTCGCCAAGTTTTACTTTTTAAGAACTTCGACAAAGAGGAATTGATCAATTGGACTGCAAAATAAGTTACTTAATACATAATTTTTGTTAAATCAGCCAGATGCGATATCAGAAAGCAAAAGCTTTCATAAACTAAAGATTATTTTGTTTCATATTAGTATCACTTTATATAAAGCTTCTAAGAAACATATGTATATGAATATTTTGTACTGTATTTCAATTTCTTACCTCCATTAACAAATCAAATGCCAAATTTTGATATTAGTTTAGTTTATAAAAATTCTGCATATTAGTTGCTGATCATTGAACCCTGTACGAATTTAACTGAATGATTTAACTAAAACATTCTTACATTTGATGCCAATGAAAAATCTTTTTTTTTCTTTTTCTAATTGATTAAAGCAAAAGTAATGATGAGATATTTCTTTATTTTTGTTTTGTTTTTACATCAAGTATGTAGATTTCAGACAACCATTTTCTCTCTCCTAAGTTTTCATTATTAAGAACATTTTTGCAATACAAACATACCTAATGGTATCTTTGCAATAAGTTCAATTAATTTTCATTATTTGTAAGTACGCCGGTTTCAATTTGTATACATAAAGACACATTGTACTTCAATAGAACAAATTAATATATATCTTATTGTGAATTAGACGTCTTTTCCAAAACACCGAATTCCAAGAAGTGTAATGTATGTTACCTTAAGTGGTACAGAATGTCTGTGTACGTTGAGCTCAAATTGCACTTATTTAAATGTTAAGTTTTTTTTTATTTGCATAATAAAGTAAATATAAGTTTACGTGCGTAACCTCTTTTAATGAAACAGGATTTACATTAGTTAGTTGAAATTTATAAGTGCTTAGTTATTTTTTTTATTCATATAAAGTTGCACAGTATTTTTTCTTTTGTTGAGTAAAATATTTGAACAATCTCATCTTTGTAATAAAGACTGGTATTTTAAGTATTTTTTATTGTCTCGGGTGTATAGCGATGGTCGGTAGCAGTTACTAGTTTATTTTATTAAAATGTCGAACTTTATATTGAAGTCTTTGTAATTGTATTGTCTGTATTGTAATGAATGTTTGATTTTAAGGACGCGTGTACAGTATTATATATTTATTAAATTCCTCTTTTTAGCTAAACATTTTCTTTCATATATAAAGTTAAACATAATTATGATTTTTTATATTATTTTATTGTTTAATTAAATACATACATATAACAAACAAATACATGGATTCTTAAAAGGTGTTGTCATAAAAGTTTCCATATTTTCTAAACGCGTCCTTAAATTTCAACGATTAATTATTATTGTTATAACCTAAATACATTATTTTTTAAGTATTCATATCGCCAATAGTGTCTATAATACATGTATAGCAGGAACTCGATATAACGACACTGACCTGAGTACGTTATAGAGACCAATAAGTCCATTCCTTCCAGTAGGACATCGCCTTTTATATATATAGATTATTAATTCACCGAGTACAAATATCAAACGTTATTAATTAAATCAAATTAAATAATACTAAACTCTGAAATACACGAAGTATGTATTATTATAGTTTTTGGTACTTTTTTACACATAGTTGCGAGCGAAACCAACCTAAGTAGAAAGAATCTGACTCTTAAGTCATGTAATTGTTATATCGAGTGGCGTTATATAGCGTTTACACTGTATTTGATACCTCACGAGCAGGCCTTAGCTGTTACCACCATGTTGCAAGTCCGAATACCTCTCACACACTGCCTCTCTGTAAGCATAAGTGAATAATTTACATCATATGTGCGTTTCAATCTACCCTCCTAGATTATATTTTTATATTAATTACTTTAGTCTATTAATCTCCTATCGCTAATACTACTACGTATAATTAGGACGTGAAATGGGTCTTGAGACTTTGTTTCCTTCCTTACGAATGTAATTAAGCAATTTTATAGTATCCACCGACCTGTAACGGGCGTCGGTGGTTAGATGTGTACTTAAAATTAGTGTATTTCGTATATTACTATAGACGTCCCGGCCCGCATGGTCCGTATCTCTTTTTATATCTTAGTATACGATGGTAGTGGGTACGCTGTTCTTTGTACCTATCTTCTTATAAAAAATTTTCTACGTGTTTATTGTGAGATTTTCTTAATAAGGGGCCGTCCGTAAATTACATCACACGTTAGTAAGAATGGAAGGGTAGCGAAATTTCTCTAAACAATAATAATTTTCAAACTGTTATTTTAATTTAATAATTTCTAGATGTCATTGCAAAATATAAGTGCTGAAGTCACACTAGGTTTTACCTATTACTAGCTGTGACATGTAAGGGAGTGGGCTCAAAGAAATCCTGAAATTCATGTGGCGTAATTACGGACCTTCCCTAATTTGTTAAGAGTTTTTGGTGTAGTTAGGTATTATAATAATAATTTAAAATTTTTTTAGTAATAAAAGTAATTATGTAATATCAACTGCTCTACTCATGCAGTATTTACATTCCCGAGCGAGATGCTTGAATCGTTTATTTTTTTTTGTCTCTTACGAATATTTGGCTCTTACATAATATATGTATCGAATTACAAACTCCTATGGTCCTCGTTACCGATAACTGAAGTGTAAAAGATCGGCACAAATATTGTTATTTAATTAATAAGGCAATATTGTAAAATGTCATACTGGTTTTTAGATGATAGATTTATACTGATTCTCTACTGTTCATTGTGATGGATAACTGCTTGAATGTTGTACCTGGATCTTGCCGAATATACTGGAGTTTATTAAATACTTTTTCAAATAGTTTTGATGTTTTTTTGAGCATATCCATACCATCTTCCTTTTCCCAAACGCACACTTTTAGGGCATAACGATCAAATATTTAATCCAAAATATATATTCTTAGCCTGATACAAGTATTTGTTTTAGTTTCACTATTATATTAGTTGAGTAATTCAAGCGGACGAAGCTACCAACGGGTCACTATAATAGTTGTTGACAAAAGAGGCGGGATATAGACATACTTAATAAAAAGGCTTTTTACTATAGGGATATAGATAGAAGTGTGAAAATGTAATATAAAATATAAGACTGCTGAAGATATATCAATAGGTACATATGTATGTAGGTATTGGATTTATAAATGAAATAATTCTTATTACGCATACTTTTATTGAGAAAAAAGTTATACCTAATCTAAGCAAATCGTAGAGCAACACGGAGAGGAGTACAGAGTAGCCATAGCCCATAGAGCCATGTGGTCATACGCGTATAAAGCTACTTAGCTGTGTGTGTCATCTTATAGCTATAGCTACTTCCCACCGCTCTGCTTTGCTCATCGAAGTCGATCTCATCTAATTCCTTATCAGCCCGGTCATTATACTTAACTATAAATTTAAAATTAAAAATCGATTGAATTTTGTGTAGGGTCATGAAGAGTTTAACTTCAACTTGGCGACTTAATATATATAAACTTAAATTTCAAATTAACTTTGTCAGTTTCGACCCACCCCACCTGAAACTAAATGCAATTGATGTTAATATTTTCTATATCTAACTTCTTTTTCTTATCGGATAGCGAGTCAGAAAGTAACGACCGGATTATTATAAGTTGACTAGGCATCGGTATAAAATAACTTACATGTTAAAAATATTGTAAATTTACAAACGTTTCAAAAATCAGAAAGCTTAAATTTTAAATCAAAAATTATTGTACGCGAGTAATAACTATTGTATATACTTCCAAAAATCTTCAAAATTGACAAATATTTCAAAAATCTTAGGTCCATTTGAGGAAGGTATGTGGTGATATTTTATCTAGAGTGAGCGAGATAGATCTTGACGCTGACGTGATAGTGACGTGAACTGTAATTTATAGAAGGGCTAGTCATTATTACATTACAGAAAAAAAAATAAGAAACAGTAATATTTGTAGTCCTAGTGCTTGAAAGATCATCACAAAATGTCAGTTTTTCCGAATTGTTTTTTAAATTAGTATAATATGAAAAATACATGATAAAGATTTTTTTTCACATATTCCTTATAACTGTCACGACTTGGTCTATCATCCGTTATCGGCCTATTGTTGATTTCTCGGACACCTATATAACGCTCCAAAGCAATTCCACCTTTCTTCATATTAAATATTTTTCGCGATATTTTATATTCTTTTATATTTGACAGCAATGATTTGAAAAAAAAAGTGAAAGAAAGAAAATGAGTCAAACCCTCTAGTCCTTAGACCTTATCGTATCTTAAGCGTATTTTTTCACGCATACCTATAGAGTATGCTATCACAACTTTTATTTTAATACTTTGAAAGTTTTAAAAATATATATGATATGCCGACCTAATAGAATATTATATCCTTTAAATTTACTTTGTTACACTTACATAGCATTTTAAATGTATAACTTTGCATAAATAAAGTTTTATGATATATAAAAAAAATATTTGTCTGCATTTTATAATAGATTTTGAGCATTTTAAATATGTTTCTTATAAAATACCCTGTCAAATACACCACTATCATAGAGTGGAATGTTTAATATTTTATTAGGGTTATATTAATTACCTTTAATTAACATTATAGGGTTATATAATGTTAATTAAAGTTGCCCGCAACTTTGCTTGGACTCTGTGACCATTCCTAGAATATTTTCATTTATCCACCGTTTTCAATGAACATTAGGTCCAAATTTATGCCTCTATTGCCTCTTAGGTTGTACTAGAAATATTTATGATAAAGACAATGCCAGGCTTTATTAAAAATATAAAAAAGTACTCTACTCTATTCATTATGGCAAGAAACAAAATGTAAACAAAGCAATTCTGTTTCTCAAACTTTTATGCAATATTTAATTTATTTAATGCGGGGAAATAGAACTGGCTGCCACGTTTATTTGCATGACCGACATGATGGTTGAACAAGCGCTGTGCCAAGAACAACCATCAACGCTCGCCGCTGCTGCCGTAAGCAACGCAGTTCTACTACTACAGACTAAACACCAATAGCGTGTCCAAAGCAGCTGCCAGGAAAACTAGGAGCTTATCGTCCATTTGTGTAGTTCAAAAGATGGCGATTCGTTATTTTTCAGCACCAGATTGCAAAAGTAAAACTCTTATGGAATATTATGATGTAGCCCATAATTTATGTTGACCGTTGTCACTGAACACAACATTTGTAATATAAAAAACTTTTCTATAGTACAAATTAATGCAATTAAATCGACGACATTCAAACGCGACGTTTTGCATTTATTTTGTCTATTCAAAACAATTGGATATTATAGTGTAAAAAAATTGTTAATTTAGTAAAAAAAATATTCTCCCCGCTTTATTGGTATTTATTAATATTATAATAAATTTTAATACTATCTACAGTGCTATCATCCATTCGTTCAGTGTATTTCTTTTATGAATCCATGGATATATATTTTTTTAAATTAATATATTAACTCCATCAACCGTGACATGTAAAAAAACCTTTTTTGATATGTTTATCTTTTATCTCTAGCTTCGTGAATAGAGTATAGTGATTTTGAAGACGTGACGTGACGTGAAAAAAAATACAGTCTTTTCAAAAAAACAATTATAAAGTTTAGACAACGCGGGTCACGTCCACAAGTCTTTTGGAGATCCTTTCAACAATCTGCTTTAGTTCTGTTTCTGTCATGTAAATGACCAGTTCGTAGTGACACTGGCTCCGTCGCCTTATGTTCGGTATGCGTTCGTCCAGCACCTGCAGGGCGTGGCCGACACAGAGAGCGCCATCTCTGTGAAAAACTCCGTTTACCTGTAATATATAACAAAAGATTAGGTATACAAGTACGTCGAGTTTCACTATAAGCAGGACCATTTTGCGTTCTATTCGGCTTGGTGGAATTATGGAATTTTATTTCTTTGTTCTGGTAAGGAGGACAAAAGCGCGGTGCCGAGTTCCGCATCTGAAAAAGCTCGAATCATCGATTCGAGGCTGTCGTGACGTGCATTTACACAGGCATGCTACTGTAAACGCGACAGCTGTGGGTTCGATTCCCACTGGGGGGAACGAAATTTTCATTCCTAACTCTGGTAACGAATGAAAAACGTTTAGTTCCACTTCGCGCACATAGCTTCAGGCATTCGTAATGGGGAACGGAATATATTAAAACTAGGTTTCCCAGTATCCTTCTTACTTCTCTTGCTATGCATGGTGTACACTGGAAGCTATAAAAAAAACAAAAATTGGACCGTGTGTGAAGAACGAATATGTGTATTCTATATCATATACCATGAACACTTACCCTGGACAAATATAAATTAGCGCGACATATTTCGCACTCGTCTTCCTCCGAAATGTTCCACACAATGCCTGTTGGGTTGTGCCTTTTTTCGAAGCGAGGCTGTAAGCACATTATATACAATTAAATAAAACATAAAACATATTTTAAAATAAAACATTTTTTTTTTTAATTCTCAGTTCAGTTCAAACAAGTAATACAAAAATATCATATACGACTATGTTTTACTAGATTTTTGAAGTAATTAATTTTAAGTGATTATATACAATAGCGAAACGTTCGAACGAGCGATGACGTTGGATATGATGATAACGATGGTAGGCTACTATTAGTGAATAACATAATAACGGCCTTCTACCACTGTATACATATACATGTCGTTGTAATAGCGTATTCACCTTGAGGCCATGCTTGACGAGGGCCGCCCGGTGAGCCAGCTCGGTGCCCACTATGTTGGACATGCTGGCGTGCACTAGTTGGAGCACATTGAACGTCGCGCGCGGGTCCGTCGCGGCTGAGATCAACAGATGCTCGAGAGAAAACATGGACGGCTCGCAGCTGTCACGTAGCTCCTAGTTCATACATATAGAGCAGTATTATTTAACCATTTATTTTATGTACGAGAATACGAGAAGTCAAAGTATGTTTTTATATTCAAGCTTACTTGAAAGACTTGACCGATGTTATTTATCCAGTGGTTATAAGCAAAATAGACGCTCTCAGAGACAGTAAAGCCAGTGGCTATGGAACAGGAGTACGCTTTAGGAAATACAATGACAAATTCCCCCGGTTTTTGCAACACCTTTGACATGGACACGGAATGTTCTAGTAAAAAGTTCGGTGGTATCATTGTGATATCAGATGGGAGCCAAATCGATTTATTTTGGCACGAAGTAGGACATAATATTTCCACCGCCCTACGGAATCTCTCGCTTTCTTCGTCTGGTATTCCATACCTGGAACAATAAAAATATAATTTAAAACTGCCTAAATTTATTATCACATAAATAATATAATATGTTGTTCTCGCAGCAAAAGCGCATATATTTGCACATTCGCAGATTACCAAATTTATTAGAAATATAAAAATTAACTTCTATGGCGTTTCGAGTGAGCTAGCAGAGAACACTAATGACTTCCTCAATGCCACGTCACGTTGCATAGAACACACAAAGAAGATAGATCCGTAAAAAATATATACATACATAAATTACATAATGATAGGTTGCAAATTAGAACTTTAACCTATAACATGATGACGTACATCATGACGTACAACTTTATATAGATGTTAAAGTATGATAATTCACCATATTTTTGGAGGCCCCTCGTGCATGTACTCCATCCATGGTAAGCCGTGGGGGTCGCGGTGCCAGCAGCTGGTGGAGTAGAGCATCCCCAGGTGTAGTGTGGGAATGGTCAGGCCGACCACAGAGCCGAGTAAACGGAGGATATTACCATTGTTTTGGTTTAACATCTGATTGGTTATAAAAATATTGCATAACATTAGTTGAAGTAGCACATTAAAAGAATAACATGTATAGCTAATTATATAGAAAAAGTTGAATAATGTATGAACCATGTGTCTGTCATGTTTAGCATAAAAAGATAGCCAAGTTTCAGGAGGTTAAAAAAAAATATTTACTCAGAAATTAACGATCAGAAGCAAAAGAATTAGGTGACGAACAACTAATGAATAATTTTTTTATAAGATTGTTGCATTTTGCTTTTTCTTTTTTATATAATAATAAAGAAAATTTTCAATGTTTCATAATGTCATTACTACTGTAAATATAAATAATTGTACAATTAAAAATATATTTACTAATATCCTGTAGGCCACAAAAAAAAATACAACAATGTGAGCCTAACGTACCTTCATAACCTATATTTTCATTCCAAGAGACACAGGTTCATATACTGAGACAAAAAAACTAAAAAACCTCATCACCTTTAAATTCCAGGGATGTTGGCCGTATGGTTCATTCGGGTTGTTAGTGAAGCCGTATCCTTCGCTGCTTGTTTCTATAGAAGCGCTGTGAACGCACACGTGATGTTCCGCCATAAGAGCAGACGACCAATATGAGTTCTCTAATTCATCTATTGCAACACGGGTGGGCAAGTATCTCTTTTGAACGCTATTTGCGATCTGTTTAAAAATACATTTATTATTAAATTGAGGCCTGCCTATAAACATTACGGAGTATGGGTTTGATTCCCACTCGAGGGAATTAACTATTTTCATTTTCTCGCTCTGGTGGCAACACATTATGCGACGAGATCTCCGCTATTCGTCTCGAAAAGTGGAGTGGTTTTTTACGTTTTGGTGGGATATATACTAACAACAATAACAGCATAGAAATACTAGAATATATAATATGAAGTCAAATATAAATACCCTTTTGAAGGTAAGGAGATCCATAGGACGGCCCTTAATGATACATTCCTCTGCTTCCTTTAATTGTTTCACCAAGTGTGGGAATCTCTTTTCATCTTCCAGTTCACCGTCGTCATCAGATGAATCAGATTCTCCCAACATGTGTTTTTGAGTGTGTAGTGGGTTTGATGCCCTATCGAGCATCCTTCTATGCCTTTTTTGCCACAGCTCCTCGACCTTTCTTATCATCTCTTTTCTCTCTCCTACAATTTTAAAACATTCTTACTAAATTAGAATTCGCAATTATAATACCGTATAAAAATAAATTCGCTAAGTATAGTAATAATAATAACATAAGAAATATAATAAATATCGTTAGAGAACATAATAGTTAAATATTTTAACTACTAACTTACTTTTGCTAAGAGAGTTGTACGGCACCACATACTTCATATACAACTGGTCCAGTCTCCTATCTGGATGCGACAGTTTACCACAGTTAAGCTCCTCAGCTACTTTGGCCCAAGCTTTCTTGTTCATATTTTTTAAGCCGCCGTTATTATTTACGGATTCGTATAGTTTTGGCAAATTAACTTCCATGCCTCCCAGCTAAAAATAAAAGTTTTTTAAAGGTAATGCATATGCACAACTTAAAAAATCAACAAAGTATTGTGAACATTCTGAATCTTGAGGCCAAACCTAAGTTAGCAGATTAGACATTAGCAATGAAAATAAAACAAGTAACCCATTTTATAATTCGAAAATGTAATATTGTTGATATTTAGTTTTTATTTATTCATTGAGGCTGTAACAATTCTAATTGTTTAAACAAGATATAATAATAAGATATTTAATAAAACACCATATACATATACAACAAAATTAATGTATTTAAAAAAAACACACTTATGTATGGATTATATAAATATTAATAGAAAAATCACCAATAGATATTTTTTACAATCTCTTTTACTACGGAGCAGTTCGAAGTTGAAAACAAAACCCTCGCCTTATACGCTCCTTCTAAGTCCGCGACGCCTTGTCGCGAAGAATTGAAAGGCGGCGTTGAGTTCTGCCACTCCACATCTCTAGAATTCGGCGGAAAGTGGGGAACGGAGTGTCTTAACACTAGATTCTCTCTGTCTAACCTATAAGATGGAAAGACGGCGTCGTGCAATGTGGAGGAGGGTCTACAGACTGTCATGATGACAATGATAAATCAATACTCACCAAGGGCGGTTGTGTACAAGCTATCTTCAGTGTAGCAAGATGGGACCTCATGGTACACATCTCCCGCGTCAAAGAGCTCCATCGCCGGAACACTCTTGTTATATATTGATTGAATACTGTGAAACGCATCGCATCGTTTAGGTTGCACTGCGGTTTGAACCCAGGCGGTGCGACTACCTTACATAGTCCATATTTAGCCGCACATGGCATTATTTTCTCAAAGTAAGTTACGGGATCCTGATGAGAAAAAAATTATAAAAAAATCATATCTAAAAGCGTGTTACTAGACTAGCACTTTAAAGAATTAAGGAAATATAACGTTATGAGACTTGTTGTTTGTTATTATCCATGAATATTACTTAAAAAAAATAACATTAATTTCGTAAATAATATGTTTACAATATTACAAAAATTATGACCTTAAATTCGTCCTCGGTGGGACGGAAGGTGGGCGCATCAGCCAGTTTGGCGCGCTCGAACCTCACCCTCTGACGTCTCGATGGCAACACTTGCATTCTATCCCTTCGTGTGGGTACAGTGATTTCGGTGGCGTCAGACTCGATGACTTGCTCGAGTTCGGTATTATCGAGCGTCGTCATATAAGACATGGGGCTGCTAGAACGCTCCGAGCTCACCCGCAGGCCAGGAGTGTTGAAACGGCGACCGCCGGGCTGCTGATGTCTGCGAGGACGCTCCTCCTCCACGCTAGGATGTGGAGAATTTTGCGAGGTCCTTACTTTCGGCACTTTCGGAACTTTAAATGTTCCATTTTCCAGCCACACTCGTATCATCTTGTTTCTAGACTCAGGGTCTTCTGCTCTGGACATACCATCTGGTCAATAATAATTTGATTTTGAGCTATTAACATAGATTTTGTTATTTCGGATTGTAAAAACATTGGAAATAAAGCATGAGTGTTATATTATAAGCTAATCTAAGCAAACTAATACGGAACATACAAGTAGTCGACTGCAAGATTTTAAAAAAGCTTATAAACAAACTTCGAGAGTGCTGTAAAATAGGCAGTTTTGTTCGAAATTTAATATAAATTTAATTCTAAAAACTTATGATTGCAAAAAACCATATACTGGGTAATTCTTATAGATGATTAGTGATTGCGCCAATGATATATGAAGGTATATTGATTTGGTGAAAGATTCCTCAACAATTAATAATGATTGTTTTAATAGAACTAACGTTGACGCTGTTCGGTCAGTCTCAAAGCGCAATGGCCGCCGCTTGTCAAGTCTGTCAAGCGTTACTTAGTCGGCCGGAACAGTTAGTGTTCACGACGATTATAGAAATGTTACGGTGAACAACATGGGATTCAAGATCGGAGGATCTACTGAAACGGAGTAACAAAAGAATTGAAGAAACACTTGAAACAACTTTTAATGCGAGTGTAATTCGCTTCAAATACAATCAATTGGGCGTGGAGAGCGTTAAATAAATCTATAAAAAAAATTAAACTTAGTCACTTCTTTATAGCTGTATATGTCAGTCTAAGTTGTTAAGAAGAAATATTTTTTGTTCAATCAATTCACACTCAACTTACAAGATACATTCAGATGAAGAAGAACTGAGAGAGGCAATGACCAGATTATTTAGTAAGGATATCAAAATAAGGCATAGACGAGACATACAATATGTGTTAAGAGAACTCAATCTTAGTTCGACTGCAATAGAATTGGAAATTCCAAAATAAAATCTGATGGCACCATTTATTCCGTAAGCTATGAAAGAAAGAAATTAAACAAATTATGACAATCAAAATAGCTATTTCACTACGATGCATAAAAAAATACAATAACAAAAAAATGAAAGAAATATTTATAATATAAAAATATATATATTACTAGCTAAACACTCCTCAGTGTTGGTCGGAGATGCGGCCCGATGTGAGAAGTCTGGAATAAATTTCAAATCATCCATAGGTGTTTGCGTTTGGCGCCAGTGGGAGCATTTACGAAATTTACTTGCTACTTGATTTTTCAATGAGTTTTTTTATTCTATTTGTACAAAACACATTGGTTTACTATACATAATATATAAATGCTTGTGGACATAAGCAAAAATATATTACCATCACGCAATGAATTGGAATTGACGGGAGATTGAGCCCTGCGGCCACCTTGATTAGAGTCTGAAACAAGTTTTCAATATAAAGAACAATTAAATAGAAATTGACTAAACAATAAATATTTATAAACAACAAATAAGAGAACAGTGAGCAAACAACAATATGCATAAAACAACAATACAAAATAAGTACGATTATAACGTAATTATATGAAAACAATGAACCGATTGTTGTAGTAATATGTTTTGCTTGTAAGTCACTGGGGCCAGGTGTTGCCCAGTCTGAAAATAAGATGAAAATGAAAAATCTACTAAAAAATAACTTTTTGACTCAAAAAGCGAATGAGACTTTTAGAATACAAACCGACCTAAGTAAATAATGGGACGAAGAATTCTGTTTTCTTTTCTATGCCATTAACTTTTTAGTTATTTTTAGCTTCACACTGCAGGCAGCGAGAACCTGGGAACCTAGTGTTTACATTTTAGTTATGTATTACCTATTTCACTTTGTGCGTGGGAGCGCGATTGTAGCCCGCTGGGTCCTGGTTGGGCAGTATCTAAAAAGAAATTTAAAAAATAAATAGATACTCGCGATTACTAAGGGCAAAATATTGGTAGTGTTATTTTCAACTGATTATTTATATTACCAGGTGGTGATGCGCATTTAGACTTGTCTTTAGCCTTGTATTTACGACCAAGATTTCTGCTAGGGCCCGGTTGAACCCCACCTGGGCACAAAAAAAACATAGCAAAAAACTTCTTTTTTTTACTTTACTACTTAACATTACAAAAAATATATTTAATTTGTAATGCATACAATAATTTACAGGTATTAAAATAAAACATATTTAAAAAGTAAAATATAATACTAATTTAACTTATTTCATTTCAGAATTTTATGAAAATAATGTACCATTAGTGGACCCCTGGGTGCTGAAAAGTATGCCGCTTGGCCCGGGTAGAGCTCCATCTGAAAAACAGATTAAATGTTCAACAAATATTTGGGCCGTACCTTTTTATCCATATCATTACTATTATTATTTTATTTCTTAACATTTTTAAATATTTCTTGCGCGGTTGAAGGAACGAGCTTTTTTCTGTTTTTACACGTCCTAATCTTATACATTACTTATTAGAGATATTTTACAAATACATACGTGTTAATTCATTTAAAGTTAAATATATAATTAATATATATAAACTTTAAATGAGATTAGAATATTTTTATTTCTTCGCCCTGGTACCAATGGAAAGCGCGGCGTTGAGTTCCGCCACTCAACACGCATAGCCTAGAAAACTCGGCGGAAGGTGGGGAACATAGTGTCTTAGCACTAGCTTCTCTCTGGCTATCCTCCTGTGGGCGAGATACAGAGTGAAGCTGAAAAGTAATAACAGGTATTTAATTATAATCAACCAACCATCATCAGATGTGCATTCTATGTGTCTGCCTGACTGAACACCGCTGGGTGAAGGCAGTGCCGAGTCTGAAAATGTATGTGAAACATAAGAAATATTTAATACAATACATGTTCTTTTGTATTATTATATATTAGCGGACGCGCGCAGCTTCGCCTGCTTATTTGCACCCCTAGGAGGTGACTTCTAAAAAGCCGTGAAACACGTGTTCAATGAAATATTTAAAAGAGCCTGAATTTTATAACAATCGGTGCCGATTTAATATTTTTTCCATACAAACTTTCAACCTTTAGGGTTAAAATTTTTCAAAATCCCTTCTTGAGGGATGTCCAGATTACGAATTTGGGTCCTGTCTTTTGTGAGAAAAACTACTATTCGAAACCCATGGTATTGGAAATATAATGTCCAAAAATTTATTGTCTGATAGCGTGATTCGTATTCGTATAATTACCTCGTTTCGATGTCGACCGTGATCGTAGACCGCTCGGTCCAGGTTGCGTCTTGTCTGAAATAAATATGAAAAAAAATAAACTTGTTAGAAATTTTGAATTCTACTACAATGTTTTGACCAATTAATCAGAACATACAACATTACTAATTAAATAGACTCGAGTGCATTTAATGTTTGGAATGTTTTTTTATAAAATTTAATAATGAAAAATCAAAATTACCAATTTGGTTAAAAAAATACATATGTGATTGATCTGAAGCTAATAATTCTAAAAATAATAAATAGACGGTATTCAGCCACGTTTTTGTTCAACAAGCATTAATGCCAGAATCAAAATATTCCATTTTATGTTTATGTTATTCTACTATTCAACTTCTACGTCATATATTTAATTATTGAGAATTACAAATATATATGTAAAATATTATTAAACTGAAAGTGACTTATTACAAAAATGAATACTTAGTTGATTGTTACAATATTTTGTAAAACATACCATTCGATGGGTCTGGTGCAGAGCTGGTAGCGATAGGTGCCCTCCAGCTGGGAGTAGATTCAGCTAAACACATGAAAGTTAAAATAGTGTTGAGAGATTCCAGTTGATTTTTACGATTTGATGGTCAAATAACGAGTCTCATATTAATTAATACTAAAATAAATTAAATAATATTCAGCCAATTCTCAAGAGAGGTATTCATTTTATGACAACTAGCATTTTTTAACATTTTGTGAACATATATAACAAGATACTTACCATCCTCTATGTAAGTATCGGATTTTGAATCAAGTAATGTGTCGTCTGAAAAACAAAGAAAACAATTTTTTAGCTTCACTTCCGAGATACTATTACGTCATCAATCCGAATTCCATATATGGCGGAACCCAACGACGCATTTTGTATACCAGAGCGGGGACATGAAATTAATTGCAGTGGAGGTCGAATCCACAATGATATAATATGTAGTATATGTATATGTAGTGTATACAACTACATAATCCTATACTTACTTACACAAAACAAGATATGCTTTATGTTGATATGTGATGTAAGAACATAACTAATATATACACAATTACACAACAGCAGAGGCATGTACAATAAAATACATAAACCTACCATCATTCATAGAAGGCTCAACTACATTATCGTTTCCAACAGACGTTGAAGGCTCTAGTCCTATGAAAAAAAAAACCCAGTATTAGACAAGTGAAATATTTAATTTTACAACC
This sequence comes from Heliconius besckei, assembly GCA_018249835.1. Classification (NCBI taxonomy): domain Eukaryota; kingdom Metazoa; phylum Arthropoda; class Insecta; order Lepidoptera; family Nymphalidae; genus Heliconius; species Heliconius besckei. The sequence continues at coordinate 2,019 of DWNA01000108.1, read as the reverse complement.
TTTACTTCTGTAAATCTTGGGATCTATTGGGAAAACTTAACACTGTTAACAGGTGGCAAATGCTCGACAACATAAGACGATGTGGATTTGGGTCCTTAAAGAGAATAGGTACATATTATTATAAACATCTAAATGAAGTATTAGTTAAATATTTAATTTTAAAAAAAACACTTAGGTACCTGAGTTGTTCTTTTTTGAACCCAATATAATCGCATTCTGCCTCAATCCATTTATATAGCCTGATCTTGTAAAATAGGTCAATGGTTGATCATCGTCAATGGAAAACTCGGTGTCAACTGTTGAAGTATATTTCCATCGCAAAGATGCTTTAAAAGCAGCTTTTCGGATAGGATTGCGACGCTGTTTTACTTTATGTCTGTTCCTTATACTTCGTTTTAGTTTTTTCTTAGGTCCAGATCTTTTCAATAATGAACTTCTTCCGGTTATTTGTGTTTGGAGAAGCGATTTTATAGGTACACTTGGAGTTGAGTTTACTTCAATAATCAAGCTGTTATCGGGTTCTGCGATTATATTTTCAACAGCATCAACATTTCTTAGCCTTTCCAAAAGCACTACTGGTTTGTGCTTGTGAATGTCTGAAAACAATACATTACAACAATAAATAAAAAATATTAATGTATGCAATCCCAAAACCTCATATAAATACTACTAACTCTCCAAAGATATGACATCTAATAGAACCTTTGCAGTTGTCTGTCTGCATATTATATTTGTTTGATCTTTTACAAGATCGGTAGCTTTACGATTGGTAATCTGTGCGGAATGTGGGGGGACATAGACGCCTTGAGCAAATTTTCTTTGCGCCATAATTTTTCTGTAAAAAGAGAACATTTGTAAAGCATACAATAAACATTTTAAATATTTAAGTATAATATAATAATCTTTATTGCTAAAACTAAACAGTACTCTAACTAATCTATTTTAATATGTATACCTAATAAGCGACATAAACAAAATAATATACAACAACGTTTATAACATTTCAAAAGTAACTATAGAAGGCAATAACATCATCCTTAATATGAACTAAAAAATATTTCATATTCACAATAACACATTCAAATATCAACAAATAATGAACTGAAAAAATACTTAGTATCAACTATTTATAATTTTAAGAACACTCACCCCATTTTGTGTACGAGGGCACTCCTACCACAATTGAACACAAAACGAACACTAATTTATGATGAAAGTCTTTCCTTTAGTACGCCGGTTAGCCCACAGAACACATTTACTCACTTCCCTAGGCACAGGGAAAACCTAAAGATCAATACCAGGCTTTATAATCTTACTACCACAGAACACATTTACTCAAAGAATGTTGTGCTTTTTTTTTCTTTTTTTTTTTTTTTTTAATGGCCTGATTTTACGATGACAGGCGCTAAATAATCTGCCAGTGTCACGTATAGTAGAAAACAAACGAATGATATGGTTCAGTAAATTTTGAGAGGAAATATGAACTGATATATATATATATATATATATATATATATATGGTGATAGATGAACTGGAACAATAACCTAAAACAAACAAACATTACATTACAAATATTTACAGATAAAAATATAGTAATATAGTAATAATAGTTAATAACACATTTACTCAAAGAATGTTGTGCTTACTACAACAAAACTGGAACTTTTGACGTATAATATTAGTAAATTCAGAAGTATATGGAATATGGCAAGTTTAGACCATTATAGGTATTTTTTTAATTTGTAGCATTATATTACCCTAAGTTCGTGAAATGAAATTCAGAGGTCGCTTTGGAAATGAATATTTCAATTGACGTCATAGATGTTACCACAAATTTAATTTGAGCAATGATATAAAATGTATTTCATTAACTTTACTGTAAGTAATTGAATTCTTCTTCTTCCTCCTGGCATTAATCCCGGCTATTGCCAGGGTCTGCCCTCCTACTCAACCTACTCCACTTTGCACGGTCTTTTGCGTCCTCGGTGGTTAGACCATTGGCTCTCATGTCCTGCATC
>DWNA01000107.1:0-42068 GCA_018249835.1 Heliconius besckei | reverse complement strand
TGATGCAGGACATGAGAGCCAATGGTCTAACCACCGAGGACGCAAAAGATCGTGCAAAGTGGAGTAGGTTAAGTAGGAAGGCAGACCCTGGTAATAGCCGGGATTAATGCCAGGAAGAAGAAGAAGAATAAATAATATTTCATATTATTGAAATATTTTATTTTCTCGATTATAAAATTGTCAACACTGGAAAACGTTTCGAACGAATTTTTTTCGACCCTACTTTTCCAAATGTTGATCTTTTTAAGAAAACTTTCAATTTTATCATTTGAAGTAAATATATCGCAATTTTTTCCTTGAAGAAACAAGTTGAGATCGGTTAACTTCGCAAAAATATCTGATGAATAACACAGCTTGGATAGCCATAAGTCATTTTGAAAAAAAGCAGCAAGTTCACATTTTCGTTCAGTTAAAAATATTCCCTGACATATACTAACAACTGAGCCATTTTAGTAATATAAAATTTTCGGCTTTCTTTAATTCTTGTAATAAGTTGTACTAATTGATCCTTGTTAATATCAGAAATTCTATTCGAGGCAGTGTCGTTTCACAAAGGAATTTTCCGAATATCATCGCCATATTAGATAGATAGAATAGATATTTAGAGGTGCTGCAAGTCCACTGTATTTCGCCAACTCTAGTGATGTTATAAAATGGTATATATAAATATTTGACATTAAAATCTCTCGCGACCCCAGAATTTTGCTACGCGACCCCTTTTGGGGTCGCGACCCATAGTGTGGTGGTGTAGATAATAGCTACGACCTCCGGCGTAGAGCGCCGACATTCGCGAGTCCTACTACGCAAGACGCCGGACGGCTTACGAACCTACTCACTTTCCGTCACTGAAATATCCTTTTAGAGGTCAGTCACTGACTCAGTTTAGTTTAGTTTGAAATATCTTTTTTATTGATACACTGTAAAAACCAAATTTGATATATATAATTCAAATAATACTGGATTGTTTAAAATAATCTCGACAATATCCCTTAGTTTTCGTAATTTCTCTCTAGTTCTCCAGTTTTTTCAATATTTTTTATAATTATTTGTGAAATCGAACCAACTTTAAATCTTTTTACTGCGTCCGCTACTTTCGCGATCTAATAACATTATCATTTTAAAGGCAATAATAGCACTGATAGCAACTACAGCCAATTATAGAAAACATTAATTTTTTAACTATATTGACACATGCAATTCTGTTTATTGACATAAGTTTTTTTATTTATGAACCAATTGAAATAAAATAAAAGACAATAATTTTAAAAATCATTGTTTTGGGTTGTATTACCCTATTATAAATGCCCTCAATAACATTTTTTTCTGATATATCCATGTACAGACAGGGATGAGTTACAATTTTATTATATATATAAGAAAAGCTAATACGTTACGTTTCTACTAAAGCTTTGTGATAGATAAAGTTGTAAATTGTGCCAAATAATTTCCAATTAGATTTTTTTTGTTAGGGGTGAATTCTCTGTAGTACCAACGCAAAGACAAACAGGGCAAGAAGTCTGGCGTTGCGCCAACCGACTTCATTTCTAATTTTGAGCTACAATTTTACACGGATATTCGTCATCCCTCACTAACCTGTCTGGTAGGCACGGTGTAGAAACCTATAGATAAGGTACATCCAAAGGTCTTTCAACTGCCGCTCTCTTAGTTTCTATATTTATCTACTAATCTAATGAAAAGTCCTTATATAGATAGATGTATTAAAATATTTATGTAAACATCTTTTTCAAAAAGAATAGCCTATTTGATAGTAATAAATCCTTTAAAAAGAATACAGAATTTCCAGCGTGAATAGCGAATTTCCAGAGGTATTTAAGCTATAAAATATTTGCGAATTTTATAATCGAGAGGGATAATTGAATTTTGCGCGTTTCCCTCGTTTCCACGTATCTGTAATAGGCTTTATCGACTACAAATGTTTGGAAACAAGCTTTGAATTTATACAAGGTGCAAACAATATTGGTTAGTTTGGTAAAATATACGTGATATTTCAATTTCCACTTGATATTCTGACGAAATGCTAAATTGTTGTATTGTTGCAATTGTGAATTTACTTATTTAGGTATAGTTTTTGTTTCCAGCTTCACGCTGTATTCCGCACACAGCAGGGTAGGCACAGGCAGAGGGAACCTAAGGGAACCTAACCCTAGGTGTTAAGACATTCCGTTCGTCATTTTCCGCCCAATTCTGGAAGCATTTTGTGTTGACCAAAACAGAACGTTCGATCACCACTCGAGGAAATGAAATATTTAATATTAATTTAAATTTAATGGAGTGTTTCAACACTAGGTTTCCTCTGCCTACCCTGCTATGTGCGGGATACAGCGTGAAGCTAATTTAACTAATGATTAATGTATATGCAATTATAGAATTCTACATAAGTCTACCTAATACATCAAAATTAAGATGTAATTGTAAATGCCTATCTACATTCAAAGGTATATTTACAGGAAGACTAATTACGATAGTGCTGATACAGTGCCCACTCCCACTCAAAGCGGACACTAACCTGTTTGTCAATATCTCGCTGTTTAATCTCTGCTTCTATATGCTATGAATTAAATGCAGGAGAACTGCAATCACTAGTCGTTGTAGCTTAGTATCTATTTGGAATACAATACATTTAATCCTAACAATATATCAATTGTATTATCTATATTACATACACAAATTGCTCAAAAGCTATTTTTTAGGGTTCCGTACCTTTTAAGGAAAAAAGTAATCCATATATAATCACTTGGGTTTCCGTCTGTCTGTCTGTCTGTTAAGAGCCGTTATCTCAGGAATGCCTGGAGATATGGAGTTGAGATTCAAACCATATACATAGATGGCCCTATCATTTCCTGAAAAAAAATTGTATTTGAACCGAGTTTTTTTGCGATATAACCACCCTTATCTTTTTGTAAGTAAATATAGAAATATTTGTAGCTCTAGTGGACGAGGCGAAGAGGTATGTAAAGACCGTAGCGTTTGGCGCTCTGTTCTCTCTGACTACCCCACTTTATTTACCCCTCCTTTTTAAAAAAAGTCCGTAGGTAGTCCGTAGGTAGACCGTAGGTAGACCGTAGGTAGGTAGGTAGGTAGATATGGTTTGAATTTCGACTTGATCCTCAATTTATAGTTCGTCAGAAATTCCAGATCTTATTTTTAATATACCAATGCTTATTACGCTGAACTTCGTTTACAATACTTACGAGTAATAGGTTAATGGGAATTGATGGAGACTTTTGGTTTCGTATTTTGTTTGTTATAAAAAGGTATTGGGTATTACCTTGATCTCTACAAAATCTCTCTCTCGCTTAGGTCTCCATTAAGTTCCGTGTGAATATTTGTTAACTTATTGTCAATTTTGACTAAACTGATATTGCTATAACAGTTTAGTTATACAACTTAACTATATAAATGTAGATAAATAAACGGTGTGGCTAAAAAAATATAAACAGTTGACGATAGATAGTATCGTATCTGGTTAAAAATAAGACTATAAACAAAGTTGTGATAAATATGATTGCAAAATCGAGCTTCTGGCTATTATCCAAGTGCAATTCTGAAATCACGTATATAATATGTATATACGAGGAAAATACTAGGCAATCTAAGGTAACAACGAATTTAGCACACTATTGATTAAAAGGTGAGCCGCTCCTGTTTAAATCAAATAACATAGTTTTCTTTAATCTTCTTTCTCTTCTTTCCTTCTTTCCTGCAAGAGTATATTGTATTTTATTTTATTAAAACAAATATATTCAACTTAAAATAAAAAGCCGTTTTTTTTCAATTACAATTAATTTCAACGAGATGCACAAATATTACTCGTAAGGAATTATCGCTGCAAAAATTTCAAAATATTATGAAAACACGAATTTGACTATGCGTGTGCTATTTTAAACTAGTGTTACTAGCTACTAATAGTTTGATCTACGTTCTCCTACGGTTCAGACGGCCCAAATTAGATTTCAAAAAGTCTTCCAAGGCGACCCCCCCTCCGTCGTCGACCTCTACGGCGTAGCACACGTCGTAGGTAAAGGGGGTAAAGTAGTTGCTTACATTAGTATCGCTCTAAAATATATAACAAAATACATATTTTGTTATATATTTTAGAGATTTGCCAAAATCGCAAACCGCTTATCGGTAATAGGAAATCAAGATGTTTTTTTTTGTTCTTTTTTGTTTTTTATTCTTTTTTACTTCCCTTAAAAGTTTTTATACAGCATGCTGCTAGGCTATGGAATAAATATGCAAAAATAAAATTATACTATGTGTATACCTTTTTTACGACGACCTTAAAAAGACAGCGGGAATCCGCTGGATTCATAGGGCGCAGGACCGGACGGAGTGGCGAGAATTAGGGAAGGCCTATGTCCAGCTGTGGACGTTGAAAGGCTAATGGATGGATGGATACCTTTTTTACATATATTTGTTTCCATCTACAAATATACTAGTATACATAATTTGTATGAAAAAGTAGAGCAGCATGACCTTGTATGCAACAATCATGATCTTGTAACAAAAATGAAATTCGCAATTTAGGTAAAAGAATTTGGTTCATAAAATTCCGTGTAATTTTAAACACTATTTTCAGTTTCATAGTTTAATAAATGTTATTTATGTGCAATAAATGTTGTTGAGAAATATTTATTTAAAATAATCCAACATATATCTCTATGGAGGCCAGTAGTGGCTCAGGGGCATAAAGTTTGACTGTAAAATCGACTGGTTGTGGTTTCAATCCCCACTCGAAAAATTTCGTTTACATTTATTTATATTTTCATTTCTTCGCTCTGGTGTCGAGGCAAAGCGCGGCGTTTAGTTCTGCCACTCAACATGCAATGCCTCCAAAATTCGGCAGAAAATGGGGAATGGATTATTTCAGATTTAATCAGATACATGAAGTTCTGTTAAATTATATAAAAATATATATATCTTCACGTTACAAAGCCTACAGGCACGTTCACCTGTCACCGCCGTGCTTCTCCTCAAATGATGGATGAATGGCGGTCGACGATGCCTATGCATTAATGACGGCACAACAATTTTCATCTTGCAACTCACTCGCGAAGTATGCCGGGAAAACGTTAAAAAACAATTATAATATCTTACTACAATTATCATTCACTTTTCTTGGTTTCCTGACGAAGATATTAATGAATATCTAGGTCTATTTTATACCAATTCTTCATATACTCGTATATTATTTCTAATAATTAGCTCGATTTAATATTTGAAAATGACATAAATTTTGAACATTTTTAAATAACATGCTATACGATTGTTCAGAGACAGTAAAGGCTATAGTTACTTAGTAAGGTAATAATTATTGAGTATCTATACTTGGTTATTTTTATATAATTGTTTATCACTTTTTTTACATTTCAAGTTTTAAATATAAAAAATCTGGTCCAAGTGTGAGTCGTGCTTGCTCACCGGGATTTCTATACCAGATTTATGTATGCAAGTCAACATAATGAAATTAACTACAAATATAAGTTAAGAATAGACTTATCTGTGATATGGCTATTAATTGTGTTTTTTTATTTTCCCTTTGTTTTTAGCCAGTTCCCCCTTGCCAAATTTCACAATAGTAGAAGAAGAGACCCACGAGAAGTACCCTATAGATTTTGATTTCGCGGGAATTTTCATACAAAAACATAAATGTATAAACGCTTTTGACGGCCTTGACTTAGAAGCTTCATTTCATCTGTGCTTCTAGTGTGAACTAAACGTAGATACCTATTTGAAATTAATTTCAGTTTAATATCATCACGCAGTTTTGAAAAAAATATCTTGACAGACGAACAGACACACCGACAGACAGACATTCAATAAAATGATCCTATAATGTTTCCATTTTTTTCTTTTGAACCACGGAACCAATATCCTTTATCCATACCTAAAGTAACATATGCTCCGAAAAACTATCCTGGTAATGGGAAGCAGTGTGTTATATTTAACTGATGAACTGATGATGAACTCATATTACGGAGGAATTTTAATATGAAATTGTCAATTTACAATAAATATTAAACCATATTTTTAAATTCGGAGCAGTGCCTGGAACTAGTCCGACTGAAGTGTAGGCTTCAATATGGTTAACCAAAAAAATCTCATCAATTATCGTATTTTAAACAATTTAAAAATAATATACTCGTACAAAGCCGCCATTAGTCAAATGAAAAGCGAGTTAATGGAGATAATAATAATTTTCACTAAATATAATAAGTAAATGATTGTTTGAGAAAACAATATTAAATATCGAAGAAAAAGAATTAGCTTTCTTTTGCAAAATTATGGAGATATCTTAAAAATTACTTGTAATAACAAAATTCCATTTGCGATGACTTTTAAAAACTAACGAATAAAAAAATATGCTACGAGCTACAGTTTTATTTCTAATTGAAAAACATGGAATTTCACATTGAAAATAAAAATGACGCTACATTTCTAAAGAACCATGTAATCATATCACGTGCACGTGTTGCAAGTAGAAAGTTGCAATTATAATTGTATTTGAAAAGTTTATGTTAATGAGATAGTTCAATTAATAATACTCTATGTATATATAATACTATATAATACAAGACAAAACACACGGCGTTGAGTTCCGCAACTCAACACGCAGTACCTCCAGAATTTGAAGGAAAGTGGGGAACGAAATTGACTTAATGGGAACGGAATGTCCTCCCTAAAAACTGATCTCCTAGGTTCTCTCTACCTACCCTGCTATGTTAGATCTTTATAACATTGCTCATTATTAGTAACATATATTTTTATGTAATTTTATTAAAAAAGCTTTACACATCACGTTTGTTGTATGGGAGCCCCCTTAAATCGCCATTTGAGAAAATTTCAACTGTCTAACTACCACAGTTTATGAGATTAAGCCTGGTAACAGACGGACAGACTGACAGACAGTGGAGTCTTTTACGTTGACCAGTTTCGGAGATTGAAAAGAAAAATATTCAAATAAGAAAACGATAATTGAGAATTATATTAAACATACGTACCTACTTAACACTTTTACATAAAAGTATATTGCAAGAGTGTATTTATGTAGATATTTATAATGAAATCGTAACGGATCGGTGTCTGTACATGAGAGATTTATAAGAAAAAATGTTATTGATGGCACTCACGTAATAGAACTATTACGGCAAAAACGAAATAGAACTTTTAAAATTTTTTTTTTGTTTATCATTTGTTCACGCTAATCTCAGAAACGGCTTGAGCGATTTAATGCGGTTTTTTATATTATATTAAGGCAAGCTTACCTGAATATTAGGGGTTGTTTTATTTCAATCGGATTAAAAATAAAAAAGAATTCTACCATTTTGAAGAATGTTGTTCACCAAAATCGCTATAAATCACTATTTTATCGAATTGCTGAAATATTACTTTTCACTATAGGTATACTTATTGTTTAAAAATTATATTATTATTACAAAAGGAAAGTAATTCAGATGCAGCAAAGCGGGCGAAGCCGCGAGCGGTCCGCTGGTAGTTATATAAAACTATTTATATGCAAGGGCCAAGCATGTAAACCACTCTAGCTCGCGCCGCTTCATCCGTCCTTTGACAAACTGCCTCGCTTAAATGACAGGGAAAATTCTTAAAGACATCGTTTCTGTACCAACTTTTAAACTAAGTACTATAATATATACATACATATATATATATATGTATATTGCACTCGTAGATGAAAATGTAATTTTCTAGAAAGTTACAGCGAAAGTGTTTCTTATGCAGATGCACATACATATGCATTGGAATTTACGGTCTTTATCATACTTCTCGTACATGTAAGAAGAGACGTTATTTATCATTTTGATACAATGTCTTATACAAATGGTCTCTTTGTCTCTTGGAAACAATTAATCTTTGTCGTTTATTTTTAAATAACATATCTCTAAACGTTTTTTAGTAATAAGATACTGGCGTAATGCAAAGGGTATTTACTTTTACGTAGGTAGTCAGTAATACATTGTAAGGTATTGACATTTCCATGTTGTCACTCAGTCTAAAGTGACTCGGGTTCACTAGAATATTACTTAAAATCCCCAAATGTCAAGAAATAAAGACAATATTGTAAATCTTACAACACGCTGTATAATTAAAATTTGAAATGTACTTTAGCACAAATACCATATACAGCACAAATTTCAGCCCGGCCAAGGTTTTCTCATTAACCTATCATCTAGGTCACTGGAACTGTTAAAGTACTACTTTTTACACGACGATTACCAGTTTATTATCTCTTTCAATTTTATTTAAAAAAATAGAAATATATTATGAACATGTAATAATGAACGAATGATAAAATAATGAACGCTTATAGCTTATAGGATTTGGGGGTGTCTGGCGTCGATTTCTATTTACGATATTTAAGTTTTCTATTTGATTTATTAAAAGTGAAAGACTGTCGTGAGACACTGTCAATGTACTGATACAGAAAAATATGTGGCCACGCGGTAAAAGCGTAATAAAGCTAGTGGTTACAACGCTATTCTTGATGATGTAATGGAACAGTTCATTATTAACTCAAACGAAACATCAGAGAGTGATAATAAATTGATAGTAAAATAAACATACTTTTTTCAACAGAATACATTTTAATAAGACGAATGTAATGAGTCCAGTACACATCATCACACATCATCACATCATCATCATTTAAGGTTCATTACCCATCCTCCCGTTCCAACATCAGACCAACTCGATGGTAGCATAATATTGCATTGTCTTGTAATCTACTCTGTTTTTGTATTTTTTACAAGTTTCATGATGATACAACAATTAGAAGTGATTCTTAGATTTTATTACAGCTCGACTTAACGTGGTAATTATCAGGATGTAACGTCTCAATAAAAAAAATATATATGTATTTTTAATCTTTGAACTTTTCTATTGATCTTCTCTAATAATAAACTTTATTTTTAAATTTGAAAAGTATTTTCTGGCTCTACTTTTAGAGACACTCAGCCAAATACAAAACTTACCTTAAGTTTTGCGAACTATACTATAATGTAGAAAATAAATAAAATACAATTTACCGTTGTCTCGAAAAAAGTTTATATAAATGTAAACCATTTGTTTCAGAATGCCCTCCAGAAATAAGCATAGAAGAAATGCAAACAGAGACACCGAAACCGGCACCAGTGACAAGTTAGTATTGCATTAGGCTTATTACGAAGTAAATTATTTTAGTTTCTATTTTTAAGAAAGGTAACTATTAATACGTTTGCTGAAAATTGTAAGATATTTTTAAAGAAATTTACACAAAGATAAATTAATATTTCCTTAATTAATACTTTCTTAATTAATTAATACATAAACATTCAAATAAAATATGTAAAAAAGCAGTTTCGGATCGTTCAAGTAGATTTCTATTTTTAAGATATTTCTTTTTTTAGGTGAAGAGAGTGACACAGCCGAGACCGAGGGACGAATATCGTCGGAAAATTCGCCTCTTAGACAACGACGGGCTGGCATTTTAAAAGGCGGGAGATTGTGGAAGTCTTTAGACAACGATAAAGATATTAACGAAACGGTAACCAGACATTTCTTACCATGTCTTTTAAGCAATAACTAACTGTAGATTTGATGGTTGTGTGAACTCAAAGCTGGCTTTTGTATTTCCTGAATGTTAACGTGAAATCAATTTTGGCGGAGAGTTTATAATATGGAGTCTTGGTTCCTTCTGCCTAGCTTGCTATATGTAAATCTTTAATTTGAAATGTCACTCAAAATAATCTAGCCATTTTATGTTTATTAACTTAAATGATAAAGAAAAGAAACTAAAAAGCAAATATCCGTTGTGTACGTGAGTAAATATGTTTATAGTATTCAATTTGATGTCTCATATTTTGTTATAAGCAAACATGCAGTCTGCTGCTCTCCCATGTTGAGATCGGAATAAGATTAAAGAGATATTTAACTTAATTTACAAAGCTTAGACTAACTTTAATATAATATGTTAAAACTGGTTTTAACGAGAGTTATGCTACGCTCTGATTTTACAGTATACTTTAACTTTGTAATTTTATTAACTTGATGTATTTTCAACATTAATAAGAACACAGGAAAATAATGAAATATTTTTTTTTATATTTTGTATTTTTATTAGCTTTACATGTATCCCGGATACAGCAGGATAGCTAGAGGGAAAATGGGAACATAGTTTTACAACACTCGGTTCCCATTAAGATTCGCATTAAACTTCCGTTCCCCACATTCCGCCGAATTCTGGATACATCGCGTATTGTTAGGCGGAATTCAACGCAGCGCTTTCCCTTGTTACCACAGCGAGGAAACGAAAATAGTACATGTGTCATTTCTTCGAGTGGGAATCGAACCCACAACCTCTCGCGCTTACAGTTACACACTGGTGGTCGTTGGTCTCTGGTATTTTGAAAAATAATTCTTATGTCCAACAGAACGACGATCAACGTTCAACAACTACAGCTAGTGACGAGGATGGCTCGATAACGCCCAGATCAGTTCGATTTGTAGAGAAATCTAACGACAGCGAAGAGGATATTATAGAAAAAGTGGAGCCACAACCCCCACAACCATCAGAATCTGATCAATCCTTACAAAGAGAGTTTCCAACCAGCACCAGTCACAGGTATTTAATCTAAATTATTGTAATATTAACAAACAATATATATAATTCCATGAAAAAATAATATTTTTGTATCAAATCATAATCAGCTTCACGCTGTATCCCGCACACAGCAGGGCAGACAGAGGGAACCTAGTGTTAAGACACTCCGTTCCCCACTGCCTGCCGAATTCTGAAATCCGAAATCTGCTGGAGGCATTGCGAGTTGAGTGGCAAAACTCAACGCCGCGCTTTGCCTCGACACAAGAGCGAAGATTGAAACAGCTGCTGAAGAGCTGAAGACTAAATAAATATTTCACTTCCTCGAGTGGGGATCGAACCCACGACCTTCGCGTTACAGTCACACCCTTGTGCCGCTGCGCCACTACGCTTAAATTTTAAAAATTTAGCATCTTCTTTGAATAAATAAATAAAAATCACAATAACGGAAAATTATATTGGCAAACAGATTAGAGACGCCACTGATACTAACAATTAGTGCTCCGAAGGCGAACTCGGCGGTGCAGCAGCTGTTCAACAGTAGCCGACCACCGCCACCAGCCATCGAGCCTCAATTGGTCACTTCTGAAACTCTCAGGTACTCTCTATGTTTGAACGGAATCTAAGCTTTTTAATCAAACTCCAAAGCTATTTTAATCCTACCAGCACTTCGCCGTAAATAGTTCAACCTATAATAGGTTAATGAAATATATGTTTTCATTTTAGCTATAGTAGTATCTAACTAATATAGATAATTCATGTTTGTAAATATAATTATATGTAAATTGGTAACAAATTATGTATGCAATATAATACATATATTTTGTATTTAAGCCTATTTTCGAATGTCGGTCTGCTTAGATGAAATTATGGGTATAAGGCAGACATTCATAGAAAGAAGAGAATGGAGTTGTGTATCACGTGTTTTCTCTATCTACCCTGTGTAAAGCGGTACTTTCCTGCCATTGACACATTGACAGGCTTTAGCTAAATTTACTTGTTGCCTCAAATTGTTTTGTTTTTCTTTTTTATTTTGTTCAGCTTTACGCTGTATCCGATGCAGCAGGGTAGGCAGAGTTAAGACTCCCGTACTCACTTGCCGCTGAGTTCTGAAGGCATTGGGTGTTGAGGGGCGGAATTCAACGCCGCGCTTTGCCTCGACTCCAGAGCGAAAAAATGAAAATAATAAATATTTCATTTCCTTGAGTGGGAATCGAAGCCAAAACCTGACACGTTTGCGTGTGACCGCAAACGTGTCAGGTTTGGCCTGTGCCACGTCTGGCTTGGAACAGTATAAACACAAAAATCTTTAAAAAAAATTATAATGATTTTGTTTATTAATGATATGTATGCGCAGAATTATATGAGTTTTCAATAAATACGTAAAAAGAAATTAGTAGACCGCGAATACAATTCCCTTTTATACATATTTCATATATGACGGTATGTGAATACTTCCCATTACTTTTTTCCTCACTCCCGTTACTTTAGATTTTTAGATGATTTAAAAAAAAAAAATTCAATTATATATTATATAATATAAGAAGAAATACTTAAGCTTGGACTATTTTATATCAGAATATTTGTTGTCATAGTAAATTTTGAAGTAAAGCTTGTTGTTTAGAAATGTTAAATAAAGCAATGTTACACGTGCGGTTCCGGTTAGTCACGTACTTTACGGGCACATTGTTCGTGACGTTCGATCTATGAAGGGCGATTAGGTGTTTGTACTGGCGTTCCATATATTTGTTAAAGATTATTTAGCTGGATTGAAATGAATGCTGATTGTTGAGGCCAGTGGTGATGATGGGGCACAGGCGTTCTGGGTTCGATCCCCATACAAGTAATTGAAATATTTATTTCAATGTATGTATAATGGATACTTTGCTCTGGTGTCCAGGCAAAGCGCAACGATGAGTTCCCAAATTCAACAAGCAATGCCTCTAAAATTCGGCTGAAAGTGGGGAACAAACGTGTTAACACTACGTTCACTGCTACCCCGCTGTGCACGGGATACAGAGTGAAATTTAAAAAAAAAAGAAAATATTCATTAAGCTGAAATATGAGAAGAAAAGATAAATATGTAGGTATATAAAGTCCATCCAATGCACTGGTGAAATCTAAAATGTAATTGATATTACTACTCTTGAAATTCGATAGAACAGAATATGTTGAACGCTCTTAGCTGATCAATGAACACCTCTGGCGATATTATTACATTACATTCTCGTAGGAAGGAAGCTTAAAATTTTATTATATGTATTTCAAAAGCAATTCAGAAATGAATTAAACATTTAATGTGAAACTGAAATGTGAAAATGAATAATCTTTTTACTCCGACCATCAAAATATCAAAATCGATGTAATAAAAAAAAACTATAGACTAAAATGATTTTTTTCAGTTTTTCACTTGCTTTAAAATTTTATGTTTAATATAGTTATGGATGCTTTTAGTAAATTAAAACATACACTTTTTTAACTTTCGTTAACAGTTTCACAAGACGTAAAGAATTACGACCTGTTAATTTAAACTCCACTACAATTGTAAATCTATAAATGATAATGATTTTTAATACAATTTTTTTTTATTATATTGTTTTCAAATGTAGAGCATGGGACGCTGGCGTAAGACCAAAAAC
This sequence comes from Heliconius besckei, assembly GCA_018249835.1. NCBI lineage: Eukaryota > Metazoa > Arthropoda > Insecta > Lepidoptera > Nymphalidae > Heliconius > Heliconius besckei. The sequence continues at coordinate 28,814 of DWNA01000107.1, read as the reverse complement.
GGAAGAAGCTGCAGTTAGACGAGTAGCGGAGAGAAATGCACTAAGGTGTTCACTTCTTAGAAGTGAAGCCAGAAAAAAACAACAACCTAAGGTAACCTTACTTAGTTTAAAACATGTCTCCAATATCATTTTCTACTCGGTAATCCATGATATTAAATAATAAACACCAAGTTCCATTACGAGGAGTCGATATAATTTGCTGCACTTGAAGTTTAATTTACGCGCTGTAATTAGTTCTGAAGTTAATTTCTTTGTGTTTTGTGCGAGAAAGTTGTTTCACACTTCTAATAACTTGAAATAGTCTAAGGTAAAGCTTAACAAGGTCTTTTTGGAAAACTTTCTTGTATTCAGAAAGTAATAGTTTTCGGTCAAATATTTAGATCTACGGTCTCTCGGAGCAAAGGAAAAATCTAAGTCAACACAATTAAAAGAGTTATGAAATTTGGCACAAAATAAGAACATACAATATAAATACAGGAAAAAACTAAAAAGTAATAATTATAGCTTTAACGCCTATAGCGTTTAAAGAAAAGAATCATTACCAACTTATATGTTTTGCCTTTACAACCGCAAGCTTGTACCCCTGCGCCAACTACGACTACGAATGGCCTCAAGGGACTCAAATGTCTTATTATATTATAGCAAGCATTGAAATGATTGTTTGTTTAAATAATCTTTTCAAAAATATTTCTTTTTTTTTCAAAAGTCAGTTACATTAAAATGATAATAATAATTGCAAAAGCTTGTATATAAAAAATATAAAAAATAGAGAATTAGAAAATAATTAAATTTCTAGGACGATACAAGCTTTTGCAATTAATTTGAATTAAATTATTTTAATATAAATACAACTGACCTTTTGAATTAAAGAGTTTTTACTTTTACGTTCTCTTTTCTTCTCATTTTATTTATAGCATCATTATTGTAAGGTATCAAACGAGCCCAAACACAACCTGTCTCAGAGCCTCAGAGGTCAGAAGTCCCTTCAGCCACCTTCCGGCTCCATCTTGAGTTTCTAGTAGATAATTATCATGCACTAAAGTGCTGGCCTAGACATATCAAACTACTCCAAACATGACCTGTCTACTTTTTTCTAGCTCTCAAATCTCTTTGGTCACCTTCCGGTCATCTAATTATTTTACAAATCAAGCCCTTTAATCTAATACGGAGAGTTTATAATGCGCCATTTTTTTGCGGCGGCCATTTGAGATTCACAACATAATATATATCATATGTTATTTCATTTACATCAGAACTGAAGACGTAATCCAAATTCTGGGAAATGGGTCAAGTTGAGCTAGCAATATTTTACATACTCTAACATACTAACAGACACGGCTAGTTAAATAAAATCTTGAAACAATGCAAGCAACTGTGAAAGATTTACTATAAACTTGCTTTCATTATATTTGAAATATTTGTTTTGTCCTTATACTACAAGTATGTACCATTTATTTAATTTTAAAAACCTACCATCGTTTCTAATTAAAATGGTAATTATAACTGCATTTTATAAATTCAAGCACTCTTTTTTATCAACTTCACGCTATATCTCAGACATAGCAGGGTAGACAGAGGGTACGTAGGATACCTAATGTGAAGACACCACGTTCCCGACTCTCCGCTAAACTCTGGAGAGATTGCGTGTTAAGTGGCGGAACTCCATTGAGTTCCGGCATTCCTCCAGCGTTCCTCCAGCGCGCTTTGCCTCGACACCAGAGCAAATAAATGAAAATATTTAATATCCTCTAGTGGGAATCGAACCCACGACGATGTAACAGTATATTATTATTAATTATTTAAATTATTTTAGTACAGAAATAAAGTATTGAATAATTTGATGACGTTTAATAATTTATTGATCTTCAATTTTAGTATAGTTAAATTAAAGTGCCTATTTATATTTCTCTTTATGAAGTACTACTTTCTCATATGGCGAAATTAATGTTTTAATCTTTTGAAATAAATTCTCATCTAGTTAGGATTATGCATGTAGGTATAGCAACTTCATGTTTAGTAAACAGCTTAGTTTCTATTTGTATTTCTCCATTTGAAGATCATGCTCTAGCGTATTCGAAACAGAGTTCTCGCTAATACTTCTATTTCCCAGCTTTAGTTTTATTTGACATCAGTATTTAGAATTAAATTAACCATCATACTATTTGATTTTTTTTTATTTGAAAGTTAGTGCTTCCGGTATAGAAATAATAAAAAAAATGTCAAAATCGGTTCACCCAGTCTAAAGTTATGAAGTAACAAACATTTAAAAAAAACTGTCGAATTGGTAACCTCCTTTTCTTACAGAAGTCGGTTAAAAATAGGATGAGATGTTTCGGAGATTAGTCAGGGCCACAGACATACAGACAAAAAAATAAAATTGTTTGTTTGTGTTTTAATATCATGTAAATAACTAATGTATTCAAAGGTTCATTTAATTGAAAGTTTCTGCAACTTCAGAGGTTTTAGAAGCATTATTGTTATTGTATTATTTAATTTTCTCATATTGTTCTAAATTTAAATTAATTCTTTTTACGTATCTTAAGCAATGGGAATTAAGTTTTTATATATTGAATTTGTAGCAAGAAACCACGTCGCTATCCGAAAGGATTCGTCTCCTCACTTGTGATGTCGAGGACGATGAGCAGCAAGAGGAACAGCGTTCATCACCAGCCGGGGCCAGTATCGATAAGTTTTCGAGCAGTAGCGACAAATCATTTAATAGTATTGATAAAAATAGTGAAAAAGCATTTGGAAGCGCATCTTCAAGTTCCTCATCTTCGACTCTGTCGGCGCCTGTACCACCCCGACAACAACCACCTGATTTGGGAGATATTCATCAAGAACAACAAAAAGTAAGTGAAATATAAAGATTAATTTTATAGCACATTTATAAAAATAGATTAAAATTCAAATTCCGCAATATTTTATTCTATTTCTAGTAGATATTTAGAAATAAAAACTTAAAGTTTAAATCAAGTGGGGTACTTGATTTAAACTTGATTTTCAGGATAATCGATTTATTGGTTATTTAAAAAAGATACGGACATAGTATGGCGAATATATTATCTTTATAAAATAAATAGTATCTTATTTTTTTAAATATACTTGCTTTGCAGGTTGTAAACATTGGCTAATATACAATAATGTCGTAATCTGTCTTTCTACTCTTGTACTATTGAAACCTCTACTGCCTATATTTCTATAAACAATACCAAAAACTACGAAAAACTATAAAAAAATAATTGTCCTTTTATAAAATATTTTTTAATTAGATTTACTCTTATTCTGCCTTTTACTTTGTTTATCTTTGCCGAGCTCTTAACCGTATTTTATTTACTTAATTTTAAGTAAAAATGCTATTTAATCTAAACAAATATTTGGGTTACATATTATAATTAAAAATTATTATTAATTATGCATTTGGATCACAATAAAATCGATAAAGATAATAGAGACAACAAAAATCATTCTTTAAAAATAATTTTAAAAAGTTCGTCGAAATGCCAGATTAAAAAAAATAAAACTATAGACAATCTAACTATAGATATAATATGTGAAATAATAGTAATACAAAATAAAAAATTATTTTTTAATTTATTGAATGAACGTACAATATTATCGAGACTTGGGCTGTGATGCTTAATTAAATGGCTCTGAATTGCTTACTTCTCGACTTCAGTACAATATTTGATTTAGCATTTAATACTTACAAAGGCATAGAGACTGATTAAAAATCTCATTAGCACTAATTAAACGCTATGTCCTCCTCGACCTTAGACTGCAATTAAATTGTACTTATTTACTATTAACGTTACTGTACTAGATTAGATTTTTTTTAAATAATATTTTATTTTAAAGTACAAGAAAAAATTATTTGGAATTCAAATTAATAAGTTAGCGGGAAACTAAGAAATCAAAGTAAAATTAAGTTGAGCTTATTTCAAAAAACTTACCGACGTTTAACATAACACATATGCATAATGTGCTGTATGTGGTATACAACGTATGGGGTTACCTTCAAAAAGCGCGTCTATCTCCACCTTAAAGGCCGGCAACACACCTGTAGCTCCTCTGGTGTTGCACGGGGTCGTGGGAGCGGTTATCACCATCAGTTGACCCGAACGCCGAGCGCCATAAAAAAAAAAACTAATAAAAAGTTTAATACGTTGGCTCTATCAATAAAGATGTCTAAAACGAGGAGAGAGAGAGAGAGATGTCTTAACGGGATATGGGTGAAATTATAAAGTACAAAAAACAATGAAAAGAAACATGTGTGTCCCTACTTTTAAACGGTACACCAAAAATTGAAGCGGTCTAGTTCATCATTTCCCAAACACCACAAAACCAAAACTAAAACGTCGGCGTTGTTCGCCTATCCATATTGGTCCGGCCAAATAGAGATTTGAGATGCAAGGTTTCTCACTTATTGAACATTTTAGTTTAGTAATATACTAAGAGTAGTTAAATTTAGTTAATTTATCATTTAAAATTTAACTAAAATTATATATTTATATAGATATATAAATATATCTAGGTATTCATATATTAAATAATACCCGTATAATATTAAAAAAAAATAGTCATTTAAATGTAGGTGATATCAAAACACTTTTCGGTCTTCTATTTCTTACAATATCTGTTTTACATTTATATACAGTACAGTACAGGTGAAATATTTTTAAAAACACTCATGATCGATTTTTCTCGTATAATTCAAATGCCACATTTTATTTAATTTAATTTTTGCAAGGTTTCGTTATCTGAGCTTAAGAATGTCAACGAAGGCAATTATACAGACGTTCTTATAAATAATATAAACCAAGCATAGTATTTCATACAGTAATCTTATTCAGATTCGCTTTAAATATCAACAAACCATATTCTAAGTGTCATTTTAATTTCATATTGATCTTTTACTTTTTAACTCACGTAAATGTATATTTAAAAAAAATGTGGTAACATAAAAACTATTTTTTACCTTCGCGCTGGATCCTGCACGTAGCAGTGTAGGCAGATGGAACCTGTTAACCTAATGTATCCATTCTTTACTTTCCGCTGAATTCTTGAGGCACTGCGTGTTGAGTGGCTGAACTCAACGCCGCGCTTTGCTGCGTTACCAGAGCGAAAAAATTAAAATATTAAATATTTCACTCCCCCTAGTGGGAATCGAAGCCACAACCGTTGCGTTTATAGCCAGAATCTGCGTTACGTCTGCCTCATAATATATAAATCCAACTTGCTTATTAGCCAAGATCCGAGTCTCGAAGGCAGTTCCTGTCGACGCTGGCCCCGCTCACGGCATGTGTTGGCAGCGCCGCGCATCATGAAGGCTTCTATTATGTGCCGCCCGGAGACAGAACATCCGCCTCTGCAGCTACAAATATAGACCTGCATGAACATAACGAAGCGCCAGCCCCAGATGTCGTTGCGGGAACACCAGGTATGTGAACATTTATTTTAGTATTCTATAAAACTAAAACTAACATTTTGTCCGAAATTTGTAGCAAACAGAAAAATACCTCGAGCTACTTCTAAATTTCTGTCCGAGTTTATAGTATTTTTTTTTAAAAAAGACAGACAAACTTAATATATAGACGTATATTTTAGTAATTGGACGAAAACCAGTTTTTAACCCCAAATGTGTATAGGTATACCTCAATTTTACTTATTGAAGTAATAATAACAAACTAACTATACCTAATTGTATTTTGTGATATTATATCTACACTATATAAAAATAAATAAAATAAACATAAATCAGCTCAGCTCCCGCACACAGCAGGGTAGGCAGAGGGAACCTAGTGTTAAGACACTCCGTTCCCCACTTTCTGCCGAATTCTGAAAACATTGCGTGTTGAATGGCAGAAATGAACGCCGCGCTCTCGACACCAGAGCGAAGAAATGGAAATATAAACGTAAATAAATATTTCACTTCCTCGAGTGGGGATCGAACCCACAACCGTCGCGTTACAGTCACACCTTTGTGCCGCTGCGCCACGACGGCCTCTAAATTTTAGTTATTGAAGTATTAGTAACAAACTAACAATAATTGTATTTTGTGATATTATACCTACATTAGATACAAGGGTTTAAAAAAATATATAAAAAGTTTCAAGCGTGAGACGATTATATCTTTATCCTTCGTTTTGCTATTAAAAGCTTGTCCACTCCAATTAATCCAATTAACATGAACACCGGTTTAAAAATAGTGTATATAAACACTGCTATTGGAAAACAAGAGAAGTTCAAATCAAGCTTTAGCGTATATACAGGGTGTCCCAGGAGTCAACGATAAGACGAAAACAGGTGATAGACCAAGTTGGGACAGTTATGAGAAAAATATAAAAAAAAATCTTTGTCATGTATTTTTCATATTATATTGATTTTAAAAAATATCGGAAAAACCGACACCCTGTGATGATTTTTCAAGTCCTAAGACTACAAATATTACTCTTTCTTCATTTTTTTTTCTGAAATGTAATCATGAGTAACCCTTCTGTGAATTACTTCTGTGAATTGCCAAACATTAAGTTCAAAATATTTAGTAGACCCAACTTTAACCGACTGTACTATAAAAAAATGTACTAAACTGTTTTTGCAAGTAACTTTAAAAGTTGGCGCATTTAATCTGGATTCCGAAATGGTACGATACTTGCTGATTACTTCTTTATTGAAGAGAGAAAAATCTAAATACACGATAATCGGGATGACGTTCAGCGTTTTGGTATCTTTTCCGATACATTCTAGCTACAGCATTAGCAGGCCTGCGAGAGCCCGGACTCGCGCACTATCCTAATAAGTCCTGGGCCAGCCGCTAAGTCGGAAAGGGTTTGGACGGTATCCTGCGATCACAGACCACACCAGTGACCTCCCGCCACTTAGCCCAGGCAACGCTTATCCGACCATGGAGATCGTGATCGATGCCTCCAGACTCGTGCATGATGGGTCTAAGATACCTGAACTTTTTCGTCTTAGGGACTGACCCAGGACCTATAAGAATAGTGCTCGAGTCCGCGATCTCACAGGCCATATACTCGGTCTTTGATACATTTAATAAGTATTTTCGAATTGTTTAACACAGCAAGGATTTTTTAGTAGGTACCGTAATTTTAAATCTGTGCTACTAATATTTTCAAGTACTTATTAAAATATATTTAAATGAATATTTTTTGATAGTTAAATGACTATTTTTAATCGAAGAAATTATAAACCTACCTACTAATAACTACTACAAAAAATATGAAACCAAATATATCTCGCTGAAATAATACATTCAACTCCAATTATCCAATACGTGCAAACGCATCTAAATCTTCGTTGCTATAGAGGCAGGCGGGTTTTATTTTCGAGCTTGTGGTTAATGCTGAAGAGGGTATTCTGTCCCTGATGAAAAGCAAGCACTACGTGGCTGCCTGTGAAAAAAATTAAATAGAATGCATCGGCCGGGAATCGAACCCGAATCGAACTGAACCACCGATGCGTGTAAGGCAGGCGGGCGCGGCGGACGCATGGCGAGTGGCAAGCCGTTTCGTAGCAAGGATTTTTTGAAATTGTAACAACTTCTAAATTACTTATTAAAATGAAAAACAGTAAACTACAGTTTTGATCTTTGATGGCCAACCTAACTAATATACTTATTTATATGCTGAGAGTAAGGAATAAGTGAAACATAGCTGATGTGTCAACGGCGTGATGTGTCAACAATTAAATGCGTTTTTCTGTAAAACTATTTGCAATTTCGAAATAGTGTAAAAAGCAATTTTTATCTTCGTTTAACGTAGAAAATTTATAAAGTATTTTAAAGGATAAGGATTTATACTATTATGAAAAATATCCCTCACAACAAAAAATATTGCAATTACTATTTTTAGACAGAAATATGATCACTACTCGTCATTCTGAAAATATAAGAATATGCTGTCGCGGAATTTTTTGTAGACCTTATTAAGAGGAACAATACTCTAGTATATTATTTTTATGTACTACTTACCATTAGAGCAGCGCATGCGCGAAAGTGCCTCAACGGGTAGGACTTTATACACATTTATCGTATTTATGTTAATTTACATAAGAATATACAAATAATAAACTATATATAAACCTTCCCTGAGAAATACTCGAGCTAATGGTGAAAACCACATCAAAATCCATTGGGTGGTTTAGAAGAAGAAGAGTTAGAAAGTTCAGACAGACACGAAAAGCGACTTTGTTTTATAAGTTATAGGAATAGGATAGGATAGGATTATATTAAAGAAAAAAAAATCCTAAAAAAGTTAAATTTCTATAAAATAGCACCAACCCACTTACTAGCTTCAAATATTTCCCGAGAAAACATAAGAGGCTTATATTGTAATTGAACAGAATATTAGAGGTGAGTGTTATTCAAGAAGCTCTGTGAGATATGTTTATACAACACTATTTAAGAATTACTCTTTATTTTTATATGGGACAAGTGTAATTAAGAAACTTCATACTTTCTACTGCAATGTCTTTTAAATTGAATATTCGTAACTTATTCTTCAACATTTCAAAAAAATTTTATTTTATTTATCGACTTACAATAAACCCTATCATACGACTATGTGTCAACATAATGGCCACAGATGGTGTGAAAACCGAAAATCCCTACGTGTACAAGAATTTCAATCTAGTTATCAAAATGTATGCTAAAATCCAATTTCGTATGAGATCCCGCTTATCACATCCTGTCGGCGATACTTCAATAGGTACTTCATGAAAAGATTGGCTCAGCGTTCATATGATGGCTTTACATACACACACCCAATTTAAACGTCCGTCATGTTGCTTCTACATGGACATTGGACCTATTCTAGTTTCACGCTGTATCCCGCACACAGCAGGGTAAGCAGAGGGAACCTAGTGTTAAGACACTCCGTTCTCCACTTTCCGCCGAATTTCGTAGAAATTGACATAAAAATAAAATTGTATTATTATCTTAATAAATGGATATAGAGAATTTCGCACCATCGTCGCTGAATGTATGTCATGCACATTATAGTAGTTTTATGTTACGTGACGACGTCACCCGTCGAACGTCATCGTCACATCGTCGCTACGCTGTTGACTTGTTTGTCAAATCTTTGTGAATCTGAAAATAAAAAAATATATACTCGTATATCATTTTACAATTGAACAATATAGGAAATTGTGTATTAAATAAAAAAAAATATTTTCCCTTAAAACTTAACTTAACTTAACGTCATGCTTTATCCCTAGCGGAGTAGTCAGACGCTACGGTCTCTACATACCTCTTTCGCCTCGTCCACTGTCATCGACCTCTTCATACATACCCTTCGGGGGGTCCTCATACTCTTTACGTGATCTTCCTCCAGTATATTTGATACTGTGTTTTCGAAGGTCAATCGAGGTCTCCCCCTACCTTTCTTACCACTCATTTTCTCTTATTATTTCTTTTCTTTTTAAGTAACATAAATTTAATTTATACTAAAAGATAATTTTCCAGTCTAATTTATTTATAAGTTGCTCTTTAAGCATACTACTACTTTTACTTGACGACATCAACTGATTTATGAGAATTTGTATTAACTAAGATATAATTCTTAATCTATATATATATAAAAGGACTTGTCCTCACTGACTGAGGTAAGACACACGCACAGCCGTAACCGCTGTGCGTAGAAACGTGACATTTGGACAGATCTTTACTTTCGTAATCTGGACATCCACTAAGGGATTTTGAAAAATTTTTACCATAAAGGGGTGAAATAGGGGTTGAAAGTTTGTATGGAAAAAAATATATATCGACACCGATTTTTATAAAATTTGAAATTTAGATTTTTAAAAAGTATTTAATTGAACACATGTTTCATCGATTTCTAGAATTCATCCCCTAAGGGTGCAAATAAGGGGTTGAAAGTTTGTATGGAAAAATCTTTAAATCGCCACCGATTTTTATACAATTTGAAATTTAGACTCTTAAAAATATTTCTTTGAACATATGTTTCGTGGTTTCTTAGAATCTACCCCTAAATAAGCAAGCGAAGCTGCGCGCGTCCGCTAGTCTATCTATATATATAAAATCGAAAGGTCACCCACTCATCGCGAAATCGCAGAAACTACATGTGCTAGGAATCTCAAACTTTGCATACGAGTGATTTATAGGATGTGCTCGCTAAGACGGGAATTTGCAATATTCGACTCCTAAGGGGTTGTTTTTGGGGTTGAAAGTTTGTATGAAACTTCGTTCCTAAAAATGCTAGGAGTCTCAAATTTTGGATGGACGTCATTTATAGGTACTCATGGAGACAGAAATTAATAATAACGTAGTTCACGCAGGCGAAGCCGCGGGCGGGCCGCTAGTAAGTTATAATTACATTTTTAAACTTTTATTTCAACACCGTAAATGAAAATCAATTACCATAAAGGCATGTAAAATAAAGACATCAAACTATATTGAAAATTGACTACATAAACGTTGCCGTGCTTCACGTGCATTGATGAAGATTTTATTAGTGGGTAACACTCAAACAATAGTATATTGGAACTAGGTTTAAATCACGAAGCCGGAAGTTATATACTTCCTGAAATAAAAGTAACAAGTTGAAAACAAACAAAGTTGCCATTGACTACCGTAAATCTCCTACCTGTCGAGAGAGTGCTGGCCAACATTCACTGCTGTATAAAAGAACTGATTGAATCAAGTCCTTGTATATCAGACCCTTGAGCTTGATTGTCGCAAACCAAACTGGTGACCTCCCGCCATTTGGTCTACGGGCTTTGACGTCGTGATTGATGCCTTCGGACTTGTGCAAACGGATCCTAGGTATCTGAACTTTGCAGACTTAACGGTTGGTTCAGGACCTATATGGATAGTGTTCGAGTCTGGGCTGCCGCAAGCCATGTATGGATTGTAAAAACAAAAAAACCGACTGCATAAAACTAAAAAGATAAAAACCGAATAAATAATTAATTAGAATTGCTGACCCATTTAAATCTTAGTTCTGATAATTTTGCCAAGCCTTTGGATTTTGCCGAAATTCCTGATATGTAGAGTATATATTAAAAATATACCTATTTTAAAATCTAAAATCTCACTGTTCCATTTAGAATGAAGTATTTAGTATAGATATTACAGTACTGTATACTATAAATACCTACATAGTCCGCTAGACCCTGATATCCATTTACTGAACTAGAATTTACTGCTAAAGTGTAGTGTAGTTTCGTCTAAGCACTGCACTGGTGTAACATACCCGTCTAGTAAATAGTTCATATTATATAGATATTGATAGAGTTTCTTGCCGGCTCTTCTCAGCAGAACTGCCTTCCAAACCGATGGTAGCTTTTTGTAGACATGTACATTTGACGTTTCAAAAGTGCTTATAATAAGTTTGAATAATAAAAAAAAAACTAGTCGAAAGATATCTAAAGGTGAAGCACTCATGATTTCTTGCAATATATTTCTTCTATATCGAATAATATATTGTACGTATATATGTTCAGATTACTCACTAAATGTAGTAAAAAAATCTTTACGAATGAAATAAATAATAATTTATAGTTTTGGATTAATCAGCCAGGTAATGAACCAACACTGCGTTGTACGCCGCCTTAGGTGCCGCTATGCTCTCGCTCCGCCGTCCTTTCAAGGTTCAATGTACGTGGCTAACCACAGGGTTAACCGTAACTGTAAAGCGCATTGCTATCAGCTACGGACCGATAGCTTACACGTCCATTTCGCATCTTCCATGTCTTCTAAACCTACATTCTAGATATACCTCCTCAATCACTTGCTCTAATTTTATTATCTTTCCATTTATACTGATCTTGCTTTGTTTTTTTCTTCATCCCTTTGAAATATGTGATAGAATCTTATCCAACATAAATCAGCTTCACGCTGTATACCGCACACAGTAGGGTAGGCAGAGGGAACCTCGTGATAAGACACTCTGTGCCCCACTTTCCGCCGAATTCTGGAATAATTGCGTGTTGAGTGGCAGAACTTAAGCCACAGTGTGAAGAAATGAAAATATAAATTTAAATTAATATATACGAGTACTTTCCTCGATTGGGGATCGAACCCACAACCAGTCGATTTAGCAGCACACTTTGTGCCCCTGCTCCACTACTGGCCTCATCCATCATAAGTCTATTGCTTATATTTTTTGATATTGTAAATTACATTTTTTATTCAAGTGTTTTTAATTAAATATATTAATAAAATGATTTCTCGTGAAAGGTGCCACTGAAAGCGATGAAAGCCTAGCTGCGTTCGCGAGGGCGTCTGCCCCGCGGACCGAGCGGCTGCGCCAGCGATACGGCCAGGAGTCCCAGCCGGTTAGCAGTGACGATGAACACGATGATTATGGTGAGTGTATTATTGCATATACTGCCTTGCTTTACACGATTGAACTTCTTTTCTCCGCATAATAACTATTTTTTTAATGCTTTGGCCTATTTATAATAAAGTTCAATTTATTTTTATTTATGTATTTAGATGTAAGTATATAAAGTTTATATATTTATAGTGTTGATGGTGAATAATAAAAGTTTTTCGACGTTCGACGACGACACTATAATTACAATGAAAAATAATTTGTTTTTCTATCAGTAGGTAGGTAAGTAAGTAAATTTTCGTTTTAAAATAGTTATCGATATAAGAAAAATCTTGTAGGTTTTCACCGGCGGCCAGCTGTTAGAGGTATAGCAGTGAAAGTACAGCTTGGGGCATCAGACGAGATTTTACAACAAATGCAAAACGAGCTGCAGCCAACGTCGACGTCTACATCCAGTACCACCACACCGGTGCCCAGTCACGCGTGCCAAAGGAACAATTCTAACTACTCCTGGCCGTACTACTCTGAAGCGAATTTGAACTCCAGGCCACAGAGTAGATCAAGTGTTAATACTAACTGGTAAGTTTTAGTTAATATTTCAAAATATTTTTTTAGCTTTACCTTATATTATACATCTGGCTGGATGCTACGTAACGATGCTACGTAACGATGGTCTGCATCGTTTTGTTTCGTATATCATATAAATACAAATCCAAAGAACCGGAATTAAAATAGATCAACACTACAAAATATATAAAAATAAAAGCCGCATTTTCATATAACAAATTTACTTTTCGACGCTTTATCCGCTTGTAGGTATTATTTTTATATTTAGTTAACGCATCATCGGCTGAAATACTGTTGATGGTTACATAAATTGGATAAAAAAAATTTGAAAATTTGTTAATCTAGCAAATAGAAGAGTTTGTGTAACTGTAAACACGACTGGTTGTGGGTTCGATCCCCACTCGATAAATAAAATATTTATTTAAATTTATATTCTCATTTCTTCGCTCTGGTGTCGATGCGAAGCGCGGCGTTGAATCCCGTCACTGAACAAGCAATGCCTCCAGAGTTCGGCGGAAAATGGGTAACGTTTTAAAGTGTTAACATAAGGTTCTCTTATCTATTCTATATATTATTTATATAAAAGGACTTGTCCTCACTGACTGAGGTAAGACGCACGCACAGCCGTAACCGCTGATGGCAGAAACGTGAAATTTGGACAGATGTTTACTTTTGTAATCTGGACATCTACTAAGAAGGGATTTTGACAAATTTTAACCCTAAAGGGGTGAATTAGGGGTTGTAAGTTGGTATGGAAAAAAAGTTAAATCGCCACTGATTTATATAAAATTTGAAATTTAGATTTTTTAAAGTATTTAATTGAACACGTGTTTCATCGTTTTCTAGAATTCTCCCCCTAAGGGTCCAAATAAAGGGTTGAAAGTTTGTATGGAAAATTCTTAAATCGCCACCGATTTTTATAAAATTTGAAATTTAGACTCTTAAAAATATTTCATTGAACACATGTTTCATGGGTTATTAGAATTCACTCCTAAATACGCAAGCGAAGCTGCACGCGTCCGCTAGTCTATAATATTTTATAATCACAGGTCTAAAACAGACTACGTATCACGCCAATGCAGTACCACCCCAGTACCCCAACACAACGACTCGTGCTACGCCCACGCGCAAAATATGACGTCATATTATCAAAGGCAACAAGAAAATATGTACAGAAATTGTTCGCTGTATGCGAACGTCGGGTAAGTTCTATAAACATGTTTCATTATTTTAAACTTTATAATTGCTAGTTTTGAGCCTGGTTTAATTGATATAATAACTTATAGCGATAATATTTATTTTAGTTTATATTAATTAATGTAAAATTGCTCTTGTCTTTTTCATATATATATATATATATATATATATAAAACATTGCGTTTTGAACGAGAATGGATAACGAATGGAAGGATGGGAATCAAATCCACAACTGTCGCGTTTAGAGCTCGAAGCTGTTCCGCTGTCCGCCGCGGATTATATAATCGGATATTAATTATTGTGTTATGTAATTAACAAAATGATTCACACACTTACTTTAAATATGTTATAGCAAACTTTTAAATTGCTTGCAATAACTCGTATTTATGTCTTTCCTTGTTATTAATCAATATTTAGAAGCTAACAAAAGAGCAAACACAAATTAAGAAAAGAAAAATATTTTGAAATCGTATAAAAATATTTACGTAGCGGGATTCGAACGCGCACCTCTTGGATACGGCCGTCGCGGTGAAGCATGAAGTTATTAAAATATTTATCTTTGTATAGAAATTCCCGACTGCCTTATCCTTCGCAGAGAATTCTAAGAATATAAACTTGCATTAAAAAGAACAACAACAAGATTAAGTTGTTTTTATTATAATTATCATGTTCTTTGTATGGTTTTTTTTATTGGAATATCTATTTCAAGACGCCTTTTTCATAAATATAGTTAGATAGATAATTATATTTAAACGCCTTTTGTTCAACATCTATAGATAAAGTAGGCCACGTACCGCAAATTACCGTACCGTAAATTTGAATTTGTTTTTAAGTTTTTATAATATTCTCATATATTATTTCAGATATATATCGAGGCCAGTCGTGGCGCAAACGCGTTTGGTTGTGGGTTCGATTCCCAATCGGGGAAATGAAATAATTATTTAAATTTATAATTTTATTCGAGGCAAAGCCGGGTCTCGTGTCATAAGTACCTAGTGCCCTTACTGCTATACTCAGCACAAAGGAATATTGTACAAATAGGTTTTTTTTAGTGATTGGTGATTCAGTGATCACGTGTCCAAGCTCCTCTCGAGATAGACATTTAATTTATACTATTTTGGGGTCAGACAGACGTGTTTGAGTTGTTCAAATATTAATTATTTATTCATTTAGATTTAGTACCCCGCATATCAGTTATGATTCTAACAAATGAACATAAAATTTATATTATACATGTATGATGCAGATGTTCCGACAGCAGCCAAGAGCTATACAGTTCACAAACGAGTTCAGAGCAAACATCGCCGGTTCGATCTGCGCGCTGTCGAAGACCAGAATCACCTCCACCTATCCGAAGCCACCACCAGCTGCTATACGTCCCTTATAGCAATCATTATCACTACCAGCAAGACTACGCTCAGAATTGGGCACCTAATGATTGTGAGTATTGGAAACATGATGATGGTGAAGCAAATTATACCCCCCCCCCCCCCCCCCCCCCCTTACGAAATCTAGTAATATATAAACAAACACTGGACATTTATTACCTTACAAGTTGTTCTATAAGTTCGAACAAAGTTAAATAGGTCACTAGTTTCTGATTCGGTTTCTGAATACATATGTAAAGTTAATAAAATCAAATAATTTATACAGTATTTTAGAATTGCGTAGGCATTACGTGTTGATGGGCGTAACTCAACGCCGCGCCGCTTTGCCGTAACCAAACACACAGTTACTAACATTTCCAATGGTATATAACATGCGGATATCCGCTTCCAGATAGCCGTATGCACTCATACTACCAACAACACGCGCTGAGCGGCGCGAGCACGCCCCAGCCGGTCGCCGCCGCGATGCCCCAGCGCGCTCATTACACGCACGCTCTTCAATTACAAGTGAGTATTACCTGCTTGGAATTTAAATTTGAGAGTTATGGATCTGTTTTGTATGTACAGTTTGTAAGTACATAAAACTATATCCGCTACTTTCTCTAAAATAAAATAAACAATAAATGTTGTGGACAGTTTACTTAAATATAGTAGTGAAAACGGCATTTAGATCGGTCAAATTTCTGAGATTAGCGCCCACAAACACATCTATGTGTTGAACAAACGGAAATTTTAGAAACAATTGTTTTGGCTTACTCTCTTGCTTTTTAAAATATCGATAGAAATCAGTTCTATTTTTTTCACACACTATATAGAGATACGAAACAATATATAAAATTTAGTTCAATTGGAACAAAATTCACTCGCTCCAAGTAATTGATTAACTGGAAACAAGAAAATTCAATTAAGGCTTCATTAATTTCCCCGGGTTTTTACTTTTATTTTTATCTTCTCAGTGTTTCATTAATAGTAATTTGTCTACAGTCGTTTAGTTTATTTATACTGCACTTCGATTTTGAAACTAGAATCGCATTATAAATAATTTTTAATTTAATATTCTTAACAGTCTTATTTAATAAAATTAAAAAAATATTTTAAACTAGTAAGTCCCGACAGCATAAAACTAAAAAGAAAAAAACAAGCCCAATAGTTTATTTGGATTAACAGTCGGGACCTCCTTAAATTATGCGGGGCATGCCTGGTAAAGATTTAATTAGTTGAAATATTACTTTATTGTTAGTATTCATTAGAATTATTAGGGCATGTAAATATTCGGTCCCTTTTTCGCTTTTCCGGTCGTGTCGCATTGGAAATCCACCGATTTCAGAAAGTAAAAGAGCAAAGTCTATATTTTTTAAACTTTCTCATTGTATATAGCTTTTTGAAATCCTTGTATTGAATTGAATTTGATACCCATATTGTAGTATTCGAAAAAATATAATAATCATTAAGTCCAATGGCGTCCCACAGCCTCCATGATTATTTTTTAACGTCATCTATTTAGGAACACTTGGCCTGCTAAGACGAATCTAACGACACCACAATTATGTAAATCCGTTCAGTGGTTCTGGAGAAATGAGATAATAAAAAATATTTCATACATCTATCCATACCTATATTATAAATTCGAAAGTAACTCTGTCTGTTTGTCTTTTACGCAATCAGGGCCAAACCGCTAATTATATTGTGATAAAATACACATATAGACATACTTGAGGGTCTCGGGATGAACATAGGATACTTTTTTTCTCATATTTGTAATATTTTCGACATATATCAATATATTAAAATACTTATTAATTTGACATGCAATTTATTCCGCCATGTTTATAACAACCGCCGATTTGCAAAGTTTGTTGTTTTAAGAAAACGTCACCCAAAATGAGTTTGCTTAATGCATACATGGCGCGCGCCGATATAGATTTGTATACATTAACAAAAATTAGATGATTTCTATAATTTGATTTTACTGTGTAACATTCTAATAAATAATTAAGGAGATGTCACTGATTCCAAATGACCTAGCCTACGAGTGGTATAGTTTGACCGACGCGAACGGGCAGAAGACTTTGATGGTTTTGTAAATTTTTATATATTTTCGAATTACGGTTAATTTTTATGTAATTATTTGCTGCGTATAATCAGTTCGGTTATCTATACCGATGTGATACACTTAAAATATCGTAATTTTAATAATTTGAGATTTTATTTAATATTGTTCGCAAAAATTAATAATTATTTAATATAGAAAAATATTTAGTACGCGCACACGGCAAACTTTAGGTACTTTTTCTAATATTAAGAATTTCCTTTAGTTACTTTTACTTCTTTTGTTTGTTCATTTCGGTTACTCAGATATTTTTTTCTAATAATAAATCTCCACTTATTATTATTTTTTAACTTATTTTAATTATTTAGGCTTATATATTCGCGGGCGTAGCCGCGTTCGGGCCCACTAGTATATATATAAAATCGAAAGGTCACTCACTCATCACAAAATCTCAGAAACTACATGTGCTAGGAATCTGAAATTTTGCATAGGAGTTACTTATAGGACGTAGGTGCTGGCTAAAACGGGAATTTGTAATATTCAACTGCTGAGGGGTTGTTTTTGGGGTTGAAAGTTTGTATGAAACTTCGTTACTACAAAAGCTAGGATTACTACAAAGCTCAAATTTTGCATGGACGTCAGTTATAGGACGTAGGTACTGATGGAAATAGAAATTAACAATAACGTAGTTCACGCAGGCGAAGCCGCGGGCGGGTCGCTAGTACGTATATATAAGAAAAACATAATTAAAATATATACCTTTCTTAGCAGTAGGGAAAAAAATACTGTAACGGGATTCCAA
Organism: Heliconius besckei; assembly: GCA_018249835.1. Lineage (NCBI taxonomy): Eukaryota > Metazoa > Arthropoda > Insecta > Lepidoptera > Nymphalidae > Heliconius > Heliconius besckei. The sequence continues at coordinate 10,493 of DWNA01000107.1, read as the reverse complement.
CCCGCGCTTCTAGACGTCTAGTAGTAAGACGTACGTCTGTACTTGTTATCATCTCTATAGGACGATTTTTAAAAATTTCCTCTAATAATCATTTGACAACAAATAATGTTATTAATTAAACATTATTGTCCGACCGCGCAAAGCAAAGGGTAATGTGTTTGTATAATTGTGTACCGTTGAATAGGTATTCAAAGAATATATAAGATTATTTTCATCATTTTTAGTTGTAAGAGTTGAAGGTTGAAGGTGTGGTACTGAATTCCACCACTTAGCACGCAATGTTTGAAAATTGGGTGTTGCGTGATTAACGCAGTGTCTTAACATTAGGTTCCCACCTACCCCGCCCTATACGGGATTCACCGTGAAAGTAAATGATTGTTCTCGCTAATTTCTTAATTACTAATTTGTTACAGACCCTGTGTCCCGCGCCCGCCAGATACAGGCCTGTACCCGCGCCACAACCCGGTGGAGGAAAACAAATGATTTGTTATTCTGAAAAGGTATACCTTTTTTAACTATATATATATATATATATATATATATATATATATATCAGAATATTATATATAGACTATTATATAGAAGAAGAAGAAGAAGTTTACGATCTACGATTAACGTGTTATGCGAATGTATTGTCATGAATTAATTTTAAATTTTACATTTTGTATATATGTATGTAGGTATTATATACTAATATATATTTTTTTGATTTCACCCAAATATTTAGGATATTGTTTTGGTATGAAGCGGAAAACGAAAAGATTTCGTTTAAACGTAGTCGATTGTTAGAAAGAAGAAAAGAAGGAAAGAATGCCTTGTATAAATTATTGGATTGTATACATGGATCACATAAAAGCAATTTAAATATCAATATTTTTAATATAAAATAAAAATAATAAATATTCCATTATCAAAAAATCGAAAAAGCGATATATTTTAATACTAATCCGTTTGTTATAATATCTAGATTATTTGCTTCTATATGGATCATATAATATTGTTACTTTTTACATTTCAGTATGATTGTACTTAAACTAAAGTACAAATGTGCATTTGTACTTTAGTTTAAGTTAAAATAGCTTCACGCTGTATCCCCCACACAACAGAGGGAACCTAGTGTTAACACGTTCCCTACTTTCTGCCGAATTCTGGAGGCATTGCGTGTTGAGTGGCAGAACTCAACACGTCATTTCCTGAAGAGTGAACTCTGTGCATCCTTTATCAATTGTGAATGTAACTAAAAAAATGACGTTAGTATATATGTAAAATATATATTTTTTATAATATAGGTGGCAGCCCCATTGTATCAGCCAGCTCCGGGATCACCGTCGCGCGTCACGCGGGGAGCACCTGAAGGTGCAGCGACTGCCACCTCCCCGATGGCGGCACCACAGAACCCAGTTTATTATGCTATGAATGTTTGACAAGGGGACTAGGTAAATCTCACCTATCGCTTATACGAACGAACTACATTACGAACAACGACTGTAAATGCCTAGTTCGCGAACGCACAATGTACAAAATACTATAGCATCCATAAATTACGTTGCTTCCAGTCTCCCTTGAACCCCTGTTCATGGAATAACTTATCGAGCAAGTGACCTTCACGGTTTTGCTAGAACATTCCTATACAGATGGGCGTATTTAGAAATATTTGGACCTGGACTCTAGCTTTGAACAGATATGTTCGTCCAGGTGTTGTTTTTTCTTTTTTAATTTGTCAGGGCAATATTTTTTTGTATAAATTCTGGAGTGGCCGCGGATCAACGCGGACACAAATCATCCATCCAATCTATTCCCACCGCACCCTGTCGATACTTTTCATATTTAAACCTCACATCTAACATCTAACACACATCTGTTAACATTTAAACCTTTTTTTTTCTTCAATTAATATTGCCTTATTGTTTCTTCTATAAAAAATGTCTGATTTTCAGGTGAAAATTATAGTGGGCCCAGATGCGGTCCGAATCTCCGTCAAGCCACCGGGAGGTTCTACGGATGTTAATAAATAATTCAAAAAGAATGTCCGTACAATTAATGTTTTTAAGACAAATAAAGTTAATCAAGTATTATTGTTAATATCGGTGTATTGAAGTATCCATTCTATCGGCGTTGTAAGAAATTTGCAGTCTTAATAGAATTTTGAAATTGTTGTACCAACCATCTGTGTGTATTTTAATATTAAGAATTAAACATGGAGCGTTTATATTATTAAGTATTGCTAATTGTCCAAAGATATCCAGTGAAACAAAGTCGCTGTTACCAAAGCATTTTTGTCGGAAGAAAGAAATAAATAGTATATTTATTACTTAGGAAGTGATTTTGAGGGAAGTATCATATTAGTGTCATATATGTATATACATATAACTGTGCTACAAACATAGGTGATTTAAAAAAACTATTATATTATTAGTATTATTCAGGCGAAAAATTATTTGAGGATTCATTCAACAATTGTTGTTGCAAAAGATTCTCATCGATGCAATTAATTTGTCCATAGTGACATTGCAAAAGAAACTTTTTCTAGTAAAATAGACAGAAATTAGTGCATTACAAAATAACTGCCTAAAAACAACGATTTATTAGAATAATTCGAATATGCTGTCTCAAATATTATTATGAACCGCATTTTTTGGAAAACATAAAAATGTGAAGCGCCCCTTGGACGCTTTTCAAGAGGCACAGATTCTAATCCCGTTTATTTTTATATATATTTTTAGAGTAACGCTATTAAACTAAATCAAATTAAAATATAATTGCTCCAATTTATGTTTTTTATCGATTTATCCATTGACAATACAGTGACGGTTTGTGGACAGTAAATATCGACCATATTAGTTAAATGTCAAATGGATGTGAAGGCTAGCTATGTAAAGTAAAAGCTATGTAAAAAATTATTTAATAATATAGGAAATTTCCGCATTCTACTTTTTTTATAATGAATCTCAATTAATTTCATTGGAACCTAATATAAAATTTTGCTTGTGAGCAACATGTTATGAGCATTAAATTATTGTTTTTACGATTAACTTGTTTATTCTGATGTAATGTTACGAAAGAAATTTGAAAAGAGACGGTCATTTCAAAATTTTATGACTAGATATTTAAATCGATATCTCCATTGAATAAATAATGAAAAACTATTCGTGAGAAATTATTGCATTTAGCTTGGAAATCTTATATCACTATTGGTTCAATTTTTTGTTGACAAAAATCATAAATTCTAAAGATGTGGTCATGACGATGACGATAACGGAGAGATGAGAATAGAGAAAAATACGAGTATATGTTTAGATTTTATCCAGCGTTGGTCACATAAAAGTAGTCTGCATTCATACATACTGTAAAATGAATTGATTTTCTTATCAAGCCAATACTTTGCTAAATGCTATCTCTTAGAATATAAAAGCGAAGTTTCAATTGAGTTAGCCAAAAGAAGTCTAAATATTCATTTGTTGAAATAATAAAAAGATATAGGTGTACTGTACTGTATGTGTGCCAAACAGTTAGTTAAATAATCGGTATGAGAGTATATGCGAGTATTAAATTTGCTGCCATTATATAATTTTTGTATGTCTTTCCATAAACGGCCTAGTTGTTATAGATATTGTTTATTTAAAAAATATATTTAAGAGTAAAAAAAATATAGGTTAACAAAAAGTAAAGCCTTGCAATTAAATATAAGTTACATTACGAAAATGTTGCTTTCACTTTTATTATACGAAATTATAATTATTATAGTTATAGGTAAGTATTATAATTATAATTTGACATTTGAGAAATGATCAAAAAATCTCTGTATGTGTAGCGAATAAAAAAAATATTTTGTCGTTATATTATATAATTAGTTTAATTCCTTGTAAAACGAGACATATAAAATAATGGACGCCATTATAGATGAAGCGCACAAAAGAGGGATAAGTGAGTCAATTGCAATAATTTGAACCTAAATGTGAATCGTAGCAAATATTATTGAGGATATAAAAAGATTGCTCCTTCTCTGACATTGTCTATTTACCATATTCATATATACATTCCAATTCATCAATTGTAAAACATAATTTTATTTTAAAGATTGCAAAATGCGATTTAAGCCTCTTTTTGTTTAGTATACGTACCCTACATCATATAAAAGTACATACTTTTTTATGTAGTTGAATGTACCTGTGTATATTTATTTTTTAAAAAATGTTGAAAAACTTACATAAACTTGCTTATGTATAGGTAATAGATACAGAAACAAAATCGCACAATTACCACACTAAGGAGACCAAAGATTGACCTCATTCCAAAAGAAAAGTTAAATATTTTTGAGATTGCAAAAATCAACCGAAAATACCATATTATGTATACATAAATGGAATTAAATAGATATAATCACATTAAGAATGTTATGATTTAATTGATAATAGGTACCAACCCACATGTAACAATATAAATGACGCAAAGTGTTATGATGACGGAGAAAACAGACACTAGCCGATCCCGCGCATGTAAGTAAGCAAATCCTAACTTCAAATCTGTCCGTCATCAATTCATAAGAGGTTGTCACGTCAAAAACTCTAAAAGTGTGGTACTCGCTCGTAGATACGTGACGCGAGGTAGTTGTGAGCGTGACACTTGTGGGTCCGTGATTCTTCCAAGCATCATAACACGTTGCGCTTGTAATATGGACTACAGAACAGAAATCACAGAAAACATATGATTTCCCATATTATTAAATCAGTATTTATTTATTTTTTTCCCATATTATTAAATCAATATTTTAAGAACTAAAGCAATGTTAAGTTTGGCGTTATAACTAAACATCAGCAAGTTACATCTAACTTCGCTTCTTTTTTTCCGTTTGTCTCTATCACCTACCAACACACAAATAATGTTAAAAAAATCATATAGAAGTCGTAGTAAAGCGACAGTAAAGTTTTATAATGTTATATTTATTATAGAATTTTGGGCAGCATTTAGAAAACTAAAAGATAATAAATTAGAAAAAGAACATAAATAATGCTTCATGTACATAGTATTTCCATATACTTACTGTATTTTGTAAAAATATGTTTTTATTAAGTGACGATTAGGTCGATCTTAGAATAATATATGAGCAATGTGGGATGCGATTTTAAGACGTAATGTTTGTCTATGTTATTTGTATTAGAATAATTTAGATAATAATTTAGATAATAATTTAGATAAGTTTGGACAACTTCGATGACGTTGTCGATTATGTTCTGCAATGTGATATTGTTTCGCTGCGTGGCAGTTTTGTATACTCTACCATTAATTTTATGTGACTTTACCCATAAATAATTACTATTTTCTTCGCCAAACTAGTCAAATACTTCATAAAGTCATATAGAGGCAATGTTAGAATTATTATAGTAGATTATTAATACTAAGATTTTAAAATTAAATTGTATTTCTCATCAATAATAATTTATCCTTCATGTGTATTTTCATATATCTTCGACGTACAATTTAGAATTGTGGTAAAATCACTTCGCTTCTCCAAATTTAACTTAAGCTCATATAATATACGAGTATAAGAAAATAGAAAAGAAAAAAAAATAATTTTAGAAAAGAATTTGAAGTAATTTTTAATATTAAGAAATAAAGAATGTTGTGACCCAAGTGACCATTATAAATAGATACAAAATTTAAACCATACAATATTATTCAGAGTTAATCCTACGACGACGTACAATCCTACATCTAAGTACATAAGTATTTAATATGAACTATTGACAATTTCAGCGATTTATTTTAGTCAAATGCCCACGTGATATAAAACGATAAGTCGTCTACGAGTTGTATGTAGTAGTAAATGGGCATTATCCATTAAAATGGTAACTTTCAAAAAGTTTAGCTTGTTTCTTTAAATGTTCGATAAATTCCAGACCACCAGCGATTTAAAAATAATATTGACGTTAAAGTACTGTCACTCACTTCGATTATCTATACCACGCAGTATTAGAAAAACAACGCCTAAGAGCTAAAAATGTTAATATATAAGAATAATATAACTTGAATCGTTAATTCCATTATCTTGTTATAAAGGCAAATTGTGAGGAACAGTAGGCATAAGCCTTACACTTAGTGTAGGTATATATACTTAAAAGATGAGACAGTATACTTACCTAATATGTAATATTGATTTGTTGTTAAATTTCGCACGATGCGTTTCAAAGAAGTATAGAGAATTTGATATTTGATGTCATGTTAAATACATCGTTGAATTGACTTGTTACATTAAATTTAACGATGGTTTCATTTAACGCTAGTTACTGTTGCAAGTAGTTCTTCGAAAATAGTATTTACATTGTAATTTTTACATGATTTTAGCCCATATGATATTATTAATTTTAGTAGAAAATATAAATTGATCTCTAAAACAGTTTAGATTTTTCAGTAGAAACACCTGCGTCACTTATCTATTCGTGAGCAGCTACCATCTTGTAATTAGACCAAAGATCAGCAGTGGCGTAGCTAGGGTATTTGCTGCCCGGTGCGGCTTAGGGGACTTTATGCCCTTTAAAATGGTCTAAGGTCTAAAAAAAAACCAAAGTGTCTTCTACTCTCACGTAGATCAAGTGTCAGACACTAAAATGTGACATTGGCTACCTTTAAAAAAAAATCGTCGACTTTGATGCCCCTTTCCTTTTGATGCCCGGTGCGACCGCACCGCTCGCTCCCCCCCAGCTACGCCACTGAAGATCAGTCTTTATTAAAATAGACAGCTTATATACCAAATATATAATTTGTATATATTAATTATATTATTACATGAATAAGTTATATTCCAAGGATTTCTACAACAGACTTGTACGCTCTTCCATCTATCCTGTTTGTGTTATATACTCCAAGTATAAAACTGTTAAATATGTTTTCTAGTACTATTATAGTATAACATACATACATTATGTATGTATAAATAACTGCTGAGATGACTATTGTGACAGTTAACTCCGGCGATGCGTACCGGCTACCTTTGTTACCTACTGTTATACTAAATATTGTTACCTTGACTATGTAACATTAGATAAAATATCATGACGAGCTTAGAATTGTTGCTTAATTTCATTAGTGAAGAGAAGCTTCATGGTATATAGGTTCATATTTTACTTTTGATTGGTTGGTTTTCTTTTTGTTATTTAGGCGCAACACACGCAGTAGAGACGTCGAATGTATTATTTGAGATGTGGTGTGTGTATTAGGGCTGAAGATGCCACAAGTTTCAAATTATCCGTACAAACGTATTTGTAGATTGGTTAACTAATAAAGATAACAACAATATATTATTTTTTAAATTTTATTTGTCACCATTTCAGATTGAGAATTTCACTAATAAGTATATTATGGCATGGCGATGACATTTCCAGGATATGGTAAAAATATCGAGGTCTCCGATTTTGGTTGTTTTTAATATGTTAGACCTGTAGTAATATTTTTATAGTACAGTGTTTAGTTTAGCAGATATGGGGTCTCGAAGTCGTAAGTAAGACTGATGGACATGCACTCTTTCAAATCTCATTGTCTAATATTTTTTTATTAATAAGTGCTAAAAAAATAAAGTAATGAAATGGAATCTATTTAATTACTTATTAATCTATTTCATTATTAAATGAGCTTTTTAATGGTATATAAAATTATTTTATTTTTCATGTCACATTTAATTTGACATGAAATGAATTCAATTCAATTTTCAATTCAAATGATTTTATTTTATGATATTTCAGAAATATCGCATAAATATTTTTTATTATTTTTTTATCTAAAAACAACTAATAGTATGGTACCATTTAGGAAGTACATCGGTTAGTTCCGAAGCGCGACGTGCGATGCCGTAATTTGTACCACCTTACGGAAATCTTTAATTAGATAAACAAAGTAGATATTTGGACTAAATTGATACACTGTTTTTAATTGATATTTAAAAATTTAATAATTTTAAATATAGTTTCTTAATAAAATATTTTAATAACTGTAGTTTAATAGCAATAACTTGTATGGTGGAGGTGAATAGCAAGGGTTCTTCAGTGGGATGGAAGTAAAACAAGCGTTATAACTATGTTTATATTTCAAGCGTTTACAAAATTGTGTACGTCGTACGATCCATATCCGCTATTTATACTCTTACAATTTATATTTTAAAAACATTAGATGTCAAATAATTATTCTAAAAAATAATAAAAGTATTTACTGTACTTTATATGCCAATACAAATTTGTTATTAATTAATTATCTTATTTATGTATGTATAACATAATAAAATACCTCTTCTGTTGGTGCTGCCTCTAAACCAATGTGCTTATATTTCTCACAGAAGGTAGAAACAAAATAACTTTTATAATTTACTAGTCCACTTTTAAAATTTGTGCAAATAGAATTCTACGACTCGAAGCTCCTCCCACTTTACAGCTGCATTATACTTGTCTGCTTATCAATCTGTGAAAATATAGACAAGACAATATTGATCACCAACTACAAATAAAGTTTCAGATAGTAATCTAACAAATAATGATATCTTTCTTACAGACAGGATGAACATACAAAATAACTGTTTTTAAATTACAAATAACCTGTACCTATTAGATATTGTTATTCGAGAACTGTGAAACCAAAAATTATAGCTTGTCTGGCAGATAAGGCTCTCCAGGACTTTAACAGCCACAGGGCCAGTTTCACCACTGTGAAACTCACCCTGAGTGTAGCTAGAAAAGAAGAATGCTGTACAATATAGTTTACAATTGCAAAAAAAAAACTTTACCTGGTCTTCACTATTTTCTTGATTTATAAGTAAATAGGGTGGTCCAATTATATCTGGCAGAGCATATTATATGCTTAGTTTTGCCTCCCACTTTCATAAAAAGATGACATACTCAAATGTCTCCCAAAACTAATGGAAGTAAATAGGGATTGTAACGACTCCAAATAAGTCCTAGGCCAACAACATTTGACCCAAGTCTGTGCTCTGAAAACAAAATAAATTTAATTATGACCTATAAAATATAGAACTGCTACATATAGGCTATTTAGCAAAAACATAATTAATTCTCTTCTGAAATTACTTTTATTGACCCTAACAGTCATGTGAACTGAATATGCATATTTTAGCATTTACTGCTCTCTAATATTCACACTTTACAATACTGATTTTTACTTAAATGTGGAAGATCTGTGTGTACTGGTTGACAGCTACAAAATTTCAAACCAAATACTGGCTACCAAATAAATAACGTAATTATAACACATTAAGGTACTCGCAATAAAATAATTTTACGTAATATTTATACACTTACTTGGTAATATTTAGCTTTTCTGTCTTAGGAAACCTGTGAATCAAGACGTGTTTTACCCAACTTCTTACTTCTTCTTCGTCTTCAAAGATACTTAACAAATTCATGATATCACTAAACTTAAAGTACGTCTTGTAGTTAACAAAAAACGCTAAAAATATAATTTCGTAATACACACAAGAATTTTAAAAAATACCAAGTCTGAAAAACAGCTGAACTACGACAATAACAATCAACCGCTATGTTAGTTGACCTTGACCTAAATAGCAGTGCTGCCATTGGCAGAAAGTCAAATATAACAAAATTGTTCGAAAAGTAAACCTCAAATATTTTATGTAGGAAACGTTATTAATATTACATTTGTCCATTTTATTGCTCTTTTTTGTCTAATATTCCTCAACAGATAAATTTAATCTATATAAATAAAAAGACTTGTCCTCACTGACTGAGGTAAGACGCACGCACAGCCGTAACCGCTGTGCGTAGAAACGTGAAATTTGGACAGATGTTTACTTTCATAATCTGGACATCCACTAAGGGATTTTGTAAAAATTGAGTTGGAAGTTTTTATGGATTTTTTTTTAAATCGGCACCAATTTTTATAAAATTTAAAATTTAGATTTTAAAAAGTATTTAATTGAACACATGTTTCATCGTTTTCTAGAATTCTTCTCCTAAGGATGCAAATAAGGGGATGAAAGTTTGTATGGAAAAATCTTTAAATGGCCACCGATTTTTATAAAATTTGAAACTTAGACTCTTAAAAATATTTCATTCAACACATGTTTCATGGTTTATTAGAATTCACCCCTAAGGGTCCAAACAAGTAGGCGAAGCTGCGCGCGCCCACTAGTTCATTATAATTAAGAAAAGCATGCATTTTTGATTCCGCTTAGCAATAAAGTAGGCGTGTTTGACGTACACGTATAACGTTGATAACGTTGAAATATTGTTTATGTTTAATAAAGAATATATTTACCACTCATATAAGTACAAAATTGAAGCGTTGTAATTTAATTGTCTATTATGTCTTTTTTTTTTTTTTTTTTTCGAACATGTGGATAATGCTTTTAGCCCTATTGGCTTTTACAGCGACACCGGTTGGGTAGGGAAGAGGGTACTCTGTCCCTGAAGAAATGCAAGCACTAAGTGGCTGCCTGTGAGGAAGTCGACGACTGTAAGGGCGCCCCCTGCGGG
>DWNA01000106.1:0-42082 GCA_018249835.1 Heliconius besckei | reverse complement strand
TAGACGCGCTTCTTGAAGGTACCCATATCGTACCGATCTGGAAACACGGCCGCGGGTAGACCATTCCACAATTCGGTGGTGCGTGGAAGGAAATTTCTACGAAACCGCACAGTAGTGGAGTGCCACGCATCCAGGTGGTGTGGATGGTATTTAAGTTATTCCGTGTTATGGGCCTCTTCTATTGATACACATAATTACTTATAAGAAAAAACAATATTAATAAAAAACCCTTATATGCCCACTATCCCACGCTAGGTCTGATTTAGTTGTTACTTCTTTCCACTCTTTATGGCAGTAAGAGCATCTTCAGTTCAACTTTCTTTGTCTACGGCACGCTACTAGGGTATCAAATATAATTTTCTGAAGTGCTTTCTTATAAGAATTATAGTTTAAATTTTTAAGTATAGCAAATATATAATAATATTTTTTTCTTTCTCATTGTAAATATGTGGTCGTGAGTTCAGTCCAGAACATACCATATATCGAAAATTGAGGGGAAACGGAGTGTCTTAACACTACATCCCCTTCCCTCCTTCCATTTTAATTTATGAAAGCACTATAATTATACATAATAAATATGGAAATGCTAATATTAGAGCAAAATCGTCTGAAGCTATTTGCATTCAGATCAGAGACAGTATTGGATGTTTATATATAGCGTGGTCGATATTTTCACTGGATATAACCTGTTCTAATTAGTGCCCTTATTGGGCGAGACGTTATTATAAAAGTGACCTCCTTATGCCTTGTGTACCTATTATAAGTATATGAAGTATAAAGTAATTTTATTGGACCAGCTTCACGCTGTATCCCGCACACAGTAGGGTAGGCAGAGGGAACCTAGTGTTAACACTCCGTTCCCCACTTTCTGCTGAATTCTGGAGGCATTGCGTGATGAGTGGCAGAACTACACGCCACGCTTTGTCTCGACACCAGATCGAAGAAATGGAAGAAATGGATCGACCCCACAACCGTCGCACTACAGTCTTACACTTGTGCCGCTGCGCCACCACGGCCTTTATTATTTTCTGATTATTTTCATGAATTCATGACTAGATTAAAAAAAAGCGCGGCGTTGAGTTCCGCCACTAAAACGTACGTGAGGTACAGAATGTCAAACGTTGAGGATACAGCGTGAAGCTAAAATAAAACCCCGCACAGATTAAACAGAAATCTCAGGTCGGGGTCTGCCTGTATACAATATCTTAAAATAGGAGAGTCCGAAGAGTTGTAACTCTAGGTTCCCTATATTTACCTTGTTGAATGCAGACGAGAAATGCGTGGAACTTAAATAAATATGAAAATGTATTAAATATCGTTAGTAGTAAGTTTCCGATACGTTGCACTAAACTAATTGGGTCCGCTCCCTCTGTTGACACAATACATAGAACAAAAAGTAATATCGTCGAAAATGTTCCTTAATTATCGTTCATTATTGTGTTGGTGTGAAAAATCTATTGAAAAATGATTACGTTCTCGAATTTCTGCACATGACTTGCGTAACTTAGCGTCGCATTTTATCTGATATCTTTTCTTAATGAGATTGCAGTGTTAGCGTGTAAAACGTATCAGAAAGGTGTCGATATATTGATGACATCATTGCTCTATTAATCGTATATTTCTTCAATATATCTATAGAAAATCTGTTGTTTTTTTGTTTTATTAATAGTAAATATTAATTAGGCACAAATTGGTATAAAATATTTAAAAATAGGCTTTCACTATAACTCTGGTCTCCTCCAACATGTCTTGGTAAAAATTAGATTAATTATATATTATACATAGGTGTAAACAATTTTTATAGTGTTATTTCACATTTCGGTAGGATAAATACTTTACGGATTTAAATTCGCACCTCTTGGATGTTTCCAAGATGTCCTGGCTCAAAGCTCCCACAAATTTTTTGTATGTTTTCTAACAGACTATGCCCATTATATGGTTACAGAAGAATACCTATGATACTAATAAAAACGAGAATAAAACTCGCTATTTCCACGATTAAATACAAAGCGAAACCAAAGGAATTATCCATCAATGTCCAACAATACATAGTAAACATAAATTATGTTATTTACCCCATAAATGCCCTAAAACGCAGTGGCGTGACAAAAACAATTTATTTAATACGAAAATAAGCAGAAATAATGAACATTTAGCGTAATAGGTCAATTGCAATGAATGCAGCGTGACCGAACCGCGTACATACATTGTGTGGAATCTAGAAACGTAAGTATTATAATATGTAAACTATATTTTTTATAGGTTTTTTGAAGGTTTAGTTTTGGTCTCAATAGGCAATAGAACATTTTTATAGCCTCTCCTGGCTGAGGGAACTTAGGAATCTACCTATACATATATATACTTTATGTATATTAAATATCCAATTTCCTCGAGTGAGAATCGAACCTACAATCTGTCGCAATTACTGGCTGACTGGCTTACACAATTCTTTATATAGTTTATTGTTTTTTTTTTCTTTATATAGTATATACTGTATATAGTTATATACTTTTTCAAAAACTAATGCACTGCAAATATAATTTGAAGTTTATATTTTTGGCCTTATAGGCCAATATTTATATATACCAGAGATAATGCGCAAAACCGGATGTCAAAGCTAGTAGAAAATATAATGGAAATATCCGTTCAAAATGCGTCGTGATTTATTACCAGAACTCGCCAGTGGAAGTTGGTAACGTGAAGTGGGTATTATTAACTTTGAACAGAGCACTAACGATACTCCTCCCGCTTCTGCGGTAACTTTATAATTGTCTAAATCATAATTACCTTTTAGATATTATTGCTAATTTTCATAGTATGGTGGTTGAGCTTTCATCATCATCATCATCATCATCATCATCAGCCTGTCGTCGTCCACTGCTGGACATAGGCCTCTCCAATAGCACGCCGCTGAGCTCGATCTTCAGCTCTTCGCATCCACTTTGCGAATATCGTCACCCCATCTAACTCGAGCACGTCCTACATTACGGTTGAGCTTTGCTGTGCGGTAAATTGTCGGTTTGTTAATATTATTCTGGTGATTTAATCGTAAATATACTGACTGCCCTAGGTTAAAATGTGAATTTATCTATACCTATATTATAAATTCGAAAGTAACTCTGTCTGTCTGTCTGTCTTTTACGCAATCAGGCCCAAACCGCTAATTTAATTGTGATAAAACACTCATATAGAGACACTTGAGGGTCTCGGGGTGAACATAGGATACTTTTTTTTCTTATATTTGTAATATTGTCGATATATACCAATATATTAAAATAATTAATTTGACATGCAATTTATTCCGCCATGTTAATAACAATCGTCGCTACGCGTTGCTAAGCAACGGCTTGCAAAGTTTGTTGTTTTAAGAAAACGTCACCCAAAGTGAGTTTGCTTAATACATACATGGCGCGCGCCGATATAGATTTGTATACAAAAATTAGATGATTTCTATAATTTGATATTCATCCTTATGAATATAAATATAAAAGTCACTTTTAGCATTTCATCTAGATGGAAATTATAGTTTACTGTATAACATTCTAATAAATAATTAAGATGTCACTGATTCCAAATGACCTATCCTACGAGTGGTATAGTATGACCGACGCGAACGGGCTAATGACTGATGATTTTGTAAATTTTTATATATTTTCGAATTACTATTATTTTTTATGTAATTATTTGCTGCTTATAATTAATTTATCTCAGTTCGATTACCTATACCGATGTTATACACTTAAAATATCGTCATTTTAATAATTTGGGATTTTATTTAATATTGTTGGCAAAAATTATTAATTATTTAATATAGAAAAATGTTTAGTACGCGCGCTCGGCGCAAACTTTAGGTACTTTTTCTAATATTAAGAATTTCCTTTAGTTACTTTTACTTCTTTTGTTTGTTCATTTCGGTTACTGCGATATTTTTTGTAATAATAAATCTCCACTTATTATTATTTTTTAACTTATTTTAATTATTTAGGCTTATATTTTCGCGGGCGTAGCAGCGTCCGGGCCCACTAGTATATAATAAAATTCTATATTATATATAATAAAAAAGATAAAAATATTTTGTCTGTACATTTAATATTTTTGACGATATTTTAGAAATTTATATCTTTACTTATACTTATAAATCTGTATTTTTAACCGACCTTTAAAACAAGGAGGAGGCTCTCAATTAAATATTTCGATTCGATATTCGATTTATTATTTTGGATTCGATTTCTATATAGGATTATTCCATTCGTTCTAGTTATGTTTTGTAATATGACTGAGGTAAGACGCACGCACAGCCGTAACCGCTGATGAAAGTAACGTGAAATTTGGACAGTAAACTGGACTTCCACTAAGAAGGGATTTTGAAAAATTTTAACCCTAAAGGGATGAAATAGGGGTTGAGAATTTGTATGGTAAAATCGGCACCGATTTTTATAAAATTTTAAATTCAGACTCTTTAAAATATTTTATTGAAAACGTGTTTCATGGTTTTTTAGAATTCACCGTCAACGGTGCAAATAAGCGGGCGAAGCTGCGCGCGTCCACTAGTCGTACTATAAGCATCATAGTTTATTATTAGATGCGCAATTTAAGATCTCGCTATTGACTGTGACCATTGGTTGTGGTTAACCTCCTTTTAGTCCATGACAAAGATGTGTATCTACCACCAGTATATGCAGAATATATGTAGACAAAGCTATGTGAAAATATAAATATTCTTATAAAGTTAATTTATGGCCTGGGATAGCTATATCTCAATGATCGTTTCGCTTAAGTAGTTGTTTTGATTTTACCACCCTATTCTTTTTATAAATTATTAGTTAAGAAAAGACAAGTGCGTCTCTTATATTCTGTAAGTTCTAAGTCATCTTTTTTTTTTACGCGGCTTGATTCTAGTTCTAGGTGCTTTCTTCACCTACCGAGATAAAATCTTTTCCTTTCTTCGAAATTCTTCTCTAATTTAAATAAGAAAACTCATAACCCACGATCCCAGGGTCTCCAGGTATACGTTTTTTTTGTCATATGTAGTTAAAACAGTATGCGCACTAGCTAAATTGAAAGGCCCTCTCAGAGGTATTAATCCTTATTATTTCAGTGGCCCTGGGATCTCAGTTTAACAAAGAACAATAATATAAAAATGACAGATTACAAATTCAAAAATAATATTTTGTTTATTTTTAATTATAATAACATTTAAGCCAATAACTATTTTTTAAAATCGGTTAAAAAGATGAAAAACTAAGTACTTATAGATTACCTTGTATCTGGGCATATGGACTAGATAAGATACAAAATGTTTCTTAATCTAAAGTGTCAGCCATATAATGTTGTCACTTAGCTATATTAGTAGTTTTTCAGGCTTTTTGTTATCTACATTCGAATCTTAACACTGTCATAATTTAAAAACATTCAATAAGAATGAGACACATTAATAAAGAAGAAGACGAATTTTCTAGAATTTTGGACCCCCTTTCCTTTCTTTAGTATGGATCATTTAGGTGCAATTGCGGTGGTAACACAAAGCACAGGGTGTTCAGTTTTGATATTTAACTGACTCGAATTGGGAGCGGAAAGAGCAGAACGGAGTATTTTGACACTAAGTTTCATATTATCTCAGCCAATCCTGCTTTAAGTGGAATATAGGTCGAAGCTGTGTCGACGTCCTTGTGGAAGAGAGAAACAGAGTAAATGAAGACGTTAAATATGTTGCCTTTCAAGATTTTAATTTTTTTTCAACGATGTGGGCTTAATCTTTACTGGGAAAATAAAATTAGAGGACGTAGTGTCTTGACACTCCGGATGAAGGTTACCAAAAATATGTTAAATAGCAGATCTTTTCTTTAGATATATATGTATCTACGTTATTAAAGACATAATGGGGAAAACTTTTGCCAACATGTTTGAAATGTAAACACATCCTCGTGTGTGACTGGAAGCTACAATCATTGCAGGAAGTAATGAAAATGTGCTCGGAGCTATAAATACAAATCCAAATTAAAAATATTCTTTATTCAAATAGAACTCGACGAATGAATATAAAAAAGTGCTACCTACCACTACAGAAAATCAATAAATTACATGGGCCTAACACTCTCGACTGGTTTTCTATTAAGCCAGTAACTTCTGAAGCGTTTCACTGCTCAGGCCCTGACTCCATCATCAGACCGGCTCGATGATATCCTATTATGGTATTGTCACGTTAGCTACGTATCAAGTTTCATGATTATACAATTACTAGCGGACGCGCGCAGCTTCGCTTGCGTATTTAGGGGTGAATTCTAATAAACCACGAAACATGTGTTCAATGAAATATTTTTAAGAGTCTAAATTTAAATTTTATAATAATCGGTGGCGTTTTAAAGATTTTTCCATACAAACTTTCAACCCCTTATTTGCACCCTTAGGGGGTGAATTCTAGAAAACCATGAAACACATGTTCAATTAAATATTTTTATGAGTCTAAATTTAAAATTTTATAATAATCGGAGGCGTTTTAAAGATTTTTCCATACAAATTTTCAACCCTTCATTTGCACCCTTAGGGGGAGAATTCTAGAAAACAATGAAACACGTGTTCAATCAAATACTTTTAAAAATCAAAATTTCAAATTTTATAAAAATCGGTGCCAATTTAATTTTTATGCCATACAAACTTTCAGCCCCTATTTTACCCCTTTAGGGTTAAAATTTTTCAATATCCCTTCTTAGTGGATGTCCAGATTACGAAAGCAAACATCTGTCCAAATTTCACGTTTCTATCATCAGCGGTTACGGCTGTGCGTGCGTCTTACCTCAGTCAGTGAGGACAAGTCCTTTTATATATATATAGACTACAAGCGTGTTAAATTAATTTCTATTATATTTTTCAAATTCAAGCCCTTTCATTTGTTCCGCTATTTCTTTACATCAGCCACTCGACAATCTCAATCGGACACTGGGGAGGGCGTGGGTCACATGGAGCTAGTAAAATTTCACATACATTAAAACGGCAAGTCAAATAAAAGCTGGTAATAAGATTTATTGTATACTTAGAGGAAGTCGAAAGATTTCCTCGATTCGGCCTCGTAGGACAGTAGTTGGCAAGTAAGACGGTTAGTGATGAAGAGCGAAGACCTCGTCCTTCCGTTTTCTAGTTTAATCCTTAAGGAAAGGATATAAGATTATAGTGCTGTGGAGCTATTTACATTTTAATTATATGTCTACTATCATAATTTATTATGAGACCGTCGTCAGTGATGAAGCGCCTGACTGTAAACGCGACGATTGTGGATTCGATTCTCGTTCGGCGGGATGAATTATTTCCATATTCTTGCTCTCGCCTCCAATATGTCATCAATTCATCTATATGAGGCGTAGGCGTGAAGCTTTTTTTAGCTTCATTGAATTTTAGAATTTTAATTTTGAATTAAAATGACGTCAATAATAACAAAAGCTTAGATTTTAAAATAATTTCATTATTTCAAATTATGAAACAATTTAAATCTGATATCTCTATCTATGATATAAAATAAATTAATTGAATTGTTTTCCAAAAGTATCTCAACTAAGTCCAATTAATACTAAACAGGTCAATAACATAAAAGATACAAAAAACGATAACGATTATAAAATAAACAATAGTTTCGAACTCTGATAAATATATACAGAGCATGTCCAAAATACATATGGAAACAATCATCGGATGGAAAAATCTAGAGATAACGTTAAGATTTGTCCATTGACGTACATACTTATCTCTGTGACCTGTCGAAGATTTTTGTAATATACTTAAGCTGTTACATAATAATCTTTATATATGTATATATAAAAAAATTGTAACTGATCACTGTCTGTGCATGGAAGATATATGAGAAAATCTGGTTTATTTAGTATTTACTGGAGAAACGGCTTAACCAATTAAAATGCTGTTTTCATTATTGTATTTTTTATCCCTTAACAGTTAGTGTTTGTTTTATTTAAATCAGTTCTTAAATAAAAAGTTATTAATATGTTGGAAATAAATTGCGACAAAATAATAGTTTTTTTTAATTCACCGAGACTTTCGTTTTCAATGTATAGATATTGTCGTTAAAATGATGATGTAAAAAAAAATATCTTTATTTCCACAAAAGAAAGTAACTACATAAACAACAAACTGTTACATTAGAGAGGCTTCTACAAGTTACACAGTATAAAATGGTTCCCTACCCCCTAAGCTAGGAACAAACCTGTATTTTTAGGGTATGTTATTAAAACATGAAAGTAATTCAGATTGGTAAACTAAAACACTAAAACTCAAGCGGGCGAAACCGCGAACGGGTCGCTATTATGTAACACACATGTATTTTATCAATAAATTGACTATATATATTTTTTTAAATCGCTCGTGTCTACTGATAAAATAGATAGTATTCGTGGAATGATAATATCTATAATGTATCCTATCTAAATATTGTTAAGAAAGTAAATTGACGCTTATGACATGCGAGACAGTAAACGGAGATAGCATATTTGAATATAATAATGCCTATTTTTGACTAGCGACCCGCTTGCGACTTCGTCCGCTTGAAAATGATGTAAGTGAACGATCATGAATCGATTGAAATAAAACAAATACTAAGATTATATATATGTATACTCTCTAACTTGAAACTGGGGACCTTTCGGAGATAGCGCCAACTTAAGATATACGGCAGATACGTTAAAGTAAAAACGCTCGTTTTTAAATATGTTTTTAAGAATGATGTAAAAAATGTATATATTTACTATTACCAGACCCTTTACGTGAGCCTTTACTCCTGCGTCCTAAAGGTTGTTCAAAATTGGGGCAAATGCCGGTAAACTAGCTAGCTTTAATTTCAAATATATAATAAATATAAAATGTTATTTTGGAAATAAATGTTATTTGGAACCATTTGGAATTTGTCTTTGCTCGCAAAAAAGAATAAAAAATGTTTTGTCCTTTCATATTTATATGTGTGTTTAAGGATTCTCGCGCGAGGTAGCCGCGGTTTTCCCACGTAAATACGAATACCGTGGAAATTTCGGAATAAAGGGTAACCTCCGTTATGTTGCCCTACAACCTCCTCTATCTTCCAGTGCAAATCACATAAAAATCGGTTTAGCTGTTACGTGGTAAACAGAAATATAGACACACCAAAGACAAATACCAAACATCTTTAATATGAGTCATTCTTTTTTTAATCCAACTTCACTCTTTATAATATGATAGGAAGTTTCATGTACTTACATCGTGTAAGACTGCAACCGCTGACTAATATCTATTTGTTTGTTACTTATTTCTATGAAAGAGTGTAAATAAAATAAGCATATATATATATATATATATATATATATATATATAAAAATATATATATAAAATAAAATATATATATATATTTTATTTTATTACTTTTAGTATGTTTTAAAAATATTGCAAAATAGATTTTTTTATTTTTAATTTGCGTCGTGCCATCGTTAATTTTTGGTTAATTGAACGCGACGGTCGTGGGTACATTTCCTATTACGGTAAAAATATTTATTATATTCCAACAAAAATACTACATATAAAAGTTAAAAACGGAGTGAATAATCACTCATATCACTTTTGCTTAACTAAAACTTCAGGAAGTAACTAAAACAACGTGAAAACATTTCATAGAACCGAAATTATGTTAAAAAGAGTTTTAAAAAAAGACAATCGTATTACATTCGCCAGTGTTTTAGCTGAGTGCTTCAATTTTCCATCCATTTTGTGTTTTGTTTGTTGTAATAAAACTCCTCAGTTTGCAGTAGGCACGTGGAAAAAATACTCTTTATTTGGTTTTTAAAGTGTTATTTTAATAATCTAAATTTTAAAGTGCAAAATAGAGATTGCAATTTCTTCTACTTATCTAAAAAAACTAGTAGTAGTTTTAAAAAACTAGTAGTAGTATTATTATCATTATAGCATTTAGCATATAGATTTAGCATTATATTCACGGTTCACCTTTAAGGGTTTCGAACTAGTAATCATACTTTTTCCAAGGGCGTAGGTATGTAGAGATATTTTCAGGGGGACCCTAGACTTTAACTTTAAACAATTCCATTCGTGTAAAGGTTTTTTTTATTGTTCAGGCCTTCATGGTGCTTTTTTTGTTAGTACTTCTAGGATAGGCACAAGACTATTCTGGGGTGGGCACGGACCACCCGGCCTTCCTTATTCCGAACGTTGATGTATCCGTGTAAGATAGTTTAACATTTTTTAGTTTAAACCAAACTTTCTAAGTTTTTTTAAAGGCAAAAAAGATATTTATCTTTATTTTAATGTAAATTTAAAAATAGACACGTCTATCGTACATCAGAGTATCGCAGTGTGACCGCGCCGGACCCCCACGTCTCAGAGGTTATCAGCATTACGTTAAATTATGTATCGTATACATAATAATCTTGGAAATTTCTTTTATTTTGCAGTTGTGTAACTGTAAACACGATAGGTAGGTTCGATACTTGCCTGCTGTATTGTAATATTCAAAGTTATTTGTATTTATACGCTTAGGAGAATAGCTAAAGCGCGGCGTTGAGTTTCATCATTAAACAAGCAATGTCTCGAATTCGGACGAAATGTGGAGATCGCAGCTTTTTAGATACAAAGTTTTCCGTGCCTATCCTAGTATGTGGGAAAATGCGAAAAAATTAGCTATAGCCCTTTTTACTTTCTGTCTAATATGAATTTACAAGCCATTGCTCAGCAGAATCGTTTGTCTTTGATAAAATTTTTATAGTCAATTTTATTACCAAACAATACTTGTTACTAACAATTAAAATGTTTGAATTGATAGTGTGCTAAGCACGTGATTGTTCATTTGCGTCATACTCGAACACCCTTATCTTAAGATCCGCTACAAATTGTAGAGGTCAATAATTCTTGTATCAGTAAGGTAAAATGACATTATCATGTTGAAATTAATTTATGGAGAAACGAGGAAAATGTTGGTTGTATCTTCCACGATGATTGGCTATTCGATTTCTATTTGGAAAAAAATTGCCATTTTCCTCCAAATAGGGGTGGAATCAGTAATATATTTAATATTTTTAGTTGGAAAGAACAGTGTGGGAGAGAAACATGCCTTGTTTGTGAACGAAAGTCTAAGTTTAATGAATCGAAAGAAAGACAATAAAGGTATCATCACCATCATCGGTCAACTCCCGTCGGCTGCTGGACATAGCATCTCTAATGGCAGGCCAGTCGCCACTGATTTCGATATTCACTCTTTTCTGCCAACCGTTGCCAACAATTTACTCCAGCTATCTCGAGAGCGCCCCACACCACCTTTTCGTTTCGCAGGATCTGTGCGTTCAAGTGGGAACTCTTTTACCCCAATGCCAAGAGCATTATGTATAGAAAAGAAAATATATATAGGCAGTAAAACAATCCAATTTCCAAACACTCATATATCCATCATAGGTGATAACTTACCAGCTATAACCGATAATGAAATTGATCTTTTCTCGCCTTGATAACATTAAAAACTGTTCTCTACACTAAATGTATAATATATACTAGCGTCCTCGTCATCAATCACAGGCAGCGCGCACGTGCCGGCGGCGTGCTATGATGAATTGTTTTTACACGCATTATCAGCGTTCACCAACCGGCTGAACCTTTGAATATAATGGTTGTAAATAATGTTGTAATTTACTATATATTACTTTATGGGCTATATTATTTATGGGTTGTATAATTTATATTATACATATCTATATATAGAGAGAATATAGTGTACAGAGTCTCCTTTTTTCGTGGTGATAAACGCAAAGTGCTTGGTAACTGTT
The DNA here is from genome assembly GCA_018249835.1 of Heliconius besckei. Taxonomy (NCBI): domain Eukaryota; kingdom Metazoa; phylum Arthropoda; class Insecta; order Lepidoptera; family Nymphalidae; genus Heliconius; species Heliconius besckei. Next base: position 30,287 of record DWNA01000106.1, on the reverse strand, counting down.
GGCAAAAAAAACTAAACGACCAGCTAAGTAGCGTGCTATTGGAGAGGCTGTGTTCAGAAGAGGACGAATAAAGGCTGATGGTGAGAATTATGATGATGATGATGGTGGTGGTGATGGCGATGATGATGACCATGGTCCATATCATCCTTTTTTCCATTTAATTCCTTGGTGTTGCAATTTAAGTGGAAGCTAATGCGAAACCTCATTTAGTTAGACTGTGGAGACAAAAATTCAACAACTTCCTCCAATAAGTTTGAGGTACCGTTATTTAGACTGGGATAACGGTCTGAATTTTTTGTACGATTATTAATATTACACTAGTGTAGTACTTGTACCCAAAACTATTAGATAAAACTTATTATGCCATTTCCTATACGCTTACAAAATAAAAAAAAATATCTTTATTCATTATTTACAATACTTAGGTAATATGTGTATGTAGATTATGTAGGCAAGCATTTGGAAATTCCACTCGGAGCTCAACGAACCACCTTAATTGTACCCACCTTTGAATTTCTAGTTCACTGGGTAGCAATTTATATAGTAACAGCTGAAACCACTTTGAAAAGGGCAGAATAAAGATGATTCTTCTGTTATTCCTATGGGTAACTATATTATTTTTTCAGCTTTACGGTGTATCCTGCATATAGTTAGGGTAGGCAGAGGGAACCTAGAGGTAATACACTCCGTTCCCCAATCTCCGCCGATTTGAGGCACATCTATTACCGCCTTCTCGCGTGTCGGTTTATTAGCCGCGACAAGCAGCAGCACCACGACTGCCTGCTGCTGCCCGTCCCGTTGCTCAGGGTGCTCCACGAGGAGGTCACCTTCATAGCACCCCATATATAGTGTTGCCCTAACTCTTTGTACAAATGTAAAGTTAGAAATTTGGCTCTATATATCTCTATTTGGCAACATTTTGCAAGAAAATGTTTCAATGAATCAAAGATTACGTTAGAAAAATAAATAAATATAGCTATATAGAGATTGAGCTCCCCACTTTCCACTGAATTCTGAAGGCACAGTGTCTTGAGTGGCGGAACTCAAAACCGCGTTTTGCCTCGACACCATAGCGAAGAAATGACAGTATCAAATATTTTATTTTCCACAAGTGTGAATCGAACCCACAGCCGTCGCTATTACAGCCACACGCTAGTGCACGACGACCACGACGACCTTAATTTCTATAGAAAGATACGTATACTTAACTAACTACTGCCATTGAAGGATTATCTCTGGTCATTATAAGAGAACAAAGCTAATGTACTAAAAGTAGATCAACACTCATCAGTAATAACAAGCATCTGTTTATTATGTACAAGTATTTATTCAGAGAAATAAACGTCTTAATCATTTTATCTCTTGTTGCTATACGTGAATCGTGATAGTCATTATAGGTACTAGATTAGAATATATTTATGTATATGATAGTTATATTTTTTATTTTTTAGCTTCTCTAGGCATAGCAGGGTTGGCAGGGGGAACCTGGGTATTTAGCATTAAGACACATCCGATTAACACTTTCGAGGCAGTGCACATGTTGCGCTTTGCTGTTACCAGAACGAATTAAATTAAATATTTCCGCCCATTCGAGTGGAAATTAAAAAAATATATTTATTTCATACTTATTTTCATTCCAGTGAAAAAATAAATATTTCCCCGCGCTAGTAGCATCCAGTGATGTCCTGAATTATAGACTTTTCAAGTGATTTCAAGTGAGAAAATAGTGATTATATAACAAAAAATAAAACTTAATTCAATGACAATCGCTATTCTTTAGTGTTGTGTACTAAAATACTTTAGAATAATATGCCTGGGCAGCTTCGACCGCTTGTACTATACGAATATTTATTAAATATGTTTATGAAATTATTTTTAGTTTAAGGGGTGAATTCTATTAAGCCATGAAACACGTGCTCAGTGAAATATTTTTAAGAGTCAAAATTTCTAATTTTATAAAATTCTGTGCCAATGAAAAAATAAAATTTAAGGTTTTCAAAATCCCTTCTTAGTGGGTGGTCCCACACTAGAAAAATAAACATCTTGTGGGAACATCTCCTTATAAGGAGATGTGTATATATATATATATATATATATATATATAGATTATATATAAAAATATAAATCACTTAGTTAAGTTGGTCTTAAAATAGAATGATTAATGTTAATCTTAGTGATTCTATGCACGTAATGCTATTTACATACACATAGTATATACATATATTGTATTTCACGTACATTCAGTCTACTCGACTCGGTTGTAAATATAAACTATAAATCGCTTTAATGGCGCCATAGATTGCACGAATGTGCGACTGTAACGCGACAGTTGTGGGTTCGATCCCCACTCGAGGAACTGAAAGGAAGGACTGAAAGGAGGAAATATTTATTTATGTTTATATTTCCATTTCTTTAGAATTCGGCAGAAAGTGGGGAACGGAGTGTCTTAACACTATGTTCCCTCTGCCTTGCTCGCTGTGTGCGTGAAGCTGATTTTTGAAATATTAAGGCCGTTATGGCGCAAAGCTACCGCACAATTAGACGACTGTGAATGCAATTTGTTGTGAGTTCGATTCCCACTCGGGGGAATAACTAATTTTTATTTCATCTTGCAAAATGTCTGCAGATCTTTAATCTTAAATTGACAAGAAATGTGAAATATAAAAGAACAATAACAAAGGAAAATATTTATAATTCTTATTAATATTTAAAAAGAAGGTGTGAAAGGCGAACAACCGAGAGATCGGGGACGGAAACTACAAATAGAATTGTTGGCTTTTTTTACTCTTGTAAAGACTCCCAGAATTATTTTTAATTTATATTTTTTGTGCATAATAAATAAATAATTTAGCTTCATATTGCATACCCCATAGTGGCGGAAATCAAAGCTTTGCTACCACTCCAAAGCGAAACTATCCTCGAATTAGAATCGAACTCACCTGTCGCTAATACAGTCACATAGATGTGCCCCTACGCCACGACTGGCCTCTTAGAATAATAGATCATATTTACAATTTTATCTATATATATACATAGTTTATCAAATCAATTGGCGTTCTACTTACACAGATTATAAAGATATCACCAATAAATATTTAACTTAAATAAATCAAAAACAATCAATAATTCAATTACAAAACCAATGTTCGATAAAAAACGTATTTACATTTGTACCTTTTTATTACATTTTATCTTAAATAAATACTATTAAATTAAGTCACGGTCAAGCTATATATAAATATAATATAACTATTAATGAAACTGTTGAATATGAACTAAGGAAAATACTTCTAGAAGAAAATCTAGCACGTTACAATAAAAGTATGATTTTTGTTATACTTTCGCACAAAAAATATTAAAAGCAATTATTATTATTTTTGCTTTATCTGTAGGTACCTCTTAGTTGTCAGCATCGTTATTTTAGAGGTCTGAATAGCAGATTGTCTCCAATCTGGATGTGCTAAATTCTAAAAATTTATAATTATAACACCTTATGAAAATAAATGTATTAAAATTCGATGACGGAATGATGGAGGGCGTCTTGGCTCGGGGGCTTAAGCGTGAACACATTGTGTATTTGATTCTCACCCACAGGAATAAAATATTTAATATTTTAATCACTTCGCTCTGGTAACGAGGTGAAAACGGCGTTGAGTTCTGCCACTCAACAGGCTATGCCTACAGAATTTCGGAAAGTGAGGGACGGGTGTCTTAATGGAAACAAAGTGTCTTAACACTAGGTTCCCAGGTTCTACTGCATACCCTGCATGCTATGTGCGGGATACAGCGTGAAGCTAATAAAATATTATACCTATATATGTATTTGTGCCTTGTTATTGTGTATGCCTAAATTGAACTATCGAATGCGTAAATTAGGATAAGATAGGTCAGGGTGATATTTGATAAATAATATTCAAGGAAATTACGTTGTACATTCTAAGTATCGGTGTGTAATATAAATAATATAAACACTGTAAACACGATGGATGTAGGTTCGATTCCACTCGGGTGAATGATTATATATTTTTTTTTATTTCTCCGCCCTAGTAGGCAAATGTAGCGCGGTGTTGATAATAAGAAGATAACGGTGCTCATGAAAAATAAACAAATACATCCTTTTTATTGTGAATATACTTTTATTAAATTATTAAATATATATTCACAATAAAAAGGATTTATTGTTATTATTATTATTTTTTAATTTCTTAGTTATTTTTTTCTTTACTGATAATTGCACTGTACTGTCTTTCCGCTCTTTGACAGTCATCCACTTCCGTTGGTTGGTTGGAAGAGATTTCTTTTAGAAATAAGCCGACCTTTGCTAACTAATCTTTTAATGTTGTCTTTCTTATATGTTTTTAAGCGCAATAAAGAAGACTATGCCATTTATTTATATCAAAGGTTTTAAATTATTATAAAAATAGAATAAAATAATCACATTTAAATACTCTCATGTAACATTTACACTTATATATCAAATGTATCGCCGTAAAGATGCCTTCGTGGCACAGAGGTACAAGCGTGCGAATGTAAACGGGTCGGTTGTAGGTTCGAGACAGAATATTGAAATATAAATGAAAATATGTATTTTCATTTCCTCGCCCTGGTAACGCAATCCCTCAAGATTTCGTCGGAAAGTAGGGAACAGAAGTATCCTAATGGAGAACGGAGAGCCGTAACACAAGTTCTGTCTGCCTACATATCTGTCTGCAGCATGAACCTAAAAAAAAATGTAATGTACAATCTGTCCCACGACGACATTTCGATTGCTGTATAAATATAGCGCCACAAAATTTTCCATTGAATTGAATATTTGAAGAGAGCATCTAAGAATTTTTGTTAGTTTGGCTCAAATATGTGTTGGCAAGTTGTAATGTGAATTTTATAGAACTTATATAATAGTTAATATTGTCTATATGATTCTAATTGTTTCATAATAATATTTAATTGATATTTTTAATTAATTAATTCTGTAAATAAAGAACATCAAATGAGACTGGACCAAAAAATTTGGTTGGCACAACTATCTATTGTATACCTATTAATTCAACTAACATGTCATGTGTGTATGACATATAATGACATGACACATTCTTGAGTGCAGGAGGTAAGTAAGTGCCTAACCATTGTGAGTGTACATCAAATGATTTTCGCGCTTCACGCTGTATTCCGCACAGAGCAAGGTAGGAATAGGGAACCTAGTATTAAGACACTCCGTTCCCCACTTTCTGCAGAATTCTGGGTTATAGCGTGAAGCTGAAAAATAAATAAATAAGTCATAATAAGATATTTAGTAAATCCGAAACGCGCAACTGCGCTCTCGCACAAGCCACTACGCAGAAATGGGACTGGCCGCATGCCTGAAGAGTCTTGGGCGAAATCTTCTACCAGCTGGATTCCGAACTCTAAAAGGAGAATTGGTTGACCAAGACGGAGATGGCGAAACGAGCTGGACCATTACAAGGTTGACAGGTGCTCAATAGCACGAAATAGACCAGATTGGTAAAAATGGGGGGAGGCCTTTGCCCAACAATGGGCCAATACAGGCTAGGGGGAAAAAAATATAACTAGCTCGATATATTACAGTATCACGTACATCCCAGCATAAACGCTAATGTCACTGCGATTGTCGACAAGGTCCCAATACTGGTTTTTATCACAAGGCAATGAGTGCGACTGCGACCTGACGACTCTGTCAAGTTCAGTTAACTATAAAACGTTTATAGTTAAATTATGAGAAAATTGTTAATAAATAAATCAGCTTCACGCTGTATCCCGCACACAGCAGGGTAGGGAGAGGGAAACTTATCTTAAGACACTCCGTTGCCCACTTTCTGCAGATTTCTGGATGCATTGCGTGTTGAGTGGCAGAACTCAACGCCGCCTTTTGCCTCGACACCAGATCGATGAAATGGAAATTTAAATGTAAATACTCGTTTCATATTTAGTTGATAAGAAAATTATGTTAATAAGTAATAGCGTACATGGCAGGGTATGCACAAAAAAGTCAGTGTCAAGACACTCCGTGCTTCGATTTCTATGTGAATTCCTAACGTTACTTGTTAAATGGCGGAGCGAGTCTTGTTTTGCCAGAGTTCAGAAATATAAACAACTTATTCCTCGAATGCGAATCGTAACTACGAGACAATTAACGTGATTGACTAGCCTTCTTCGTCGATTCAATAATTCTTCATTACTATAGTAATTTAACAATTTGAATCACTAGTTCCTGAGATAAGCGTCTTCAACAACCAAATTTCTTCAACTTTATAATATTAATATAGAAAATAAACAGGTAAATTATATTTTATCCTCAAATTAAACTTGTGATCCTTGTCACATTTACAACTGGTGCTTGTTTAAAATTGAATATAGTTCAATATTAAATGTTATAAAAATAATTAATTTATCTTTTTAATGTGTATTCATATTGATAAAACTGCATTTTATATATGTATACATACTTATTATCTATTTATTGTGAGAATTGACGCCAATCGTCGACAGGTTGTGGGTTCGAAACCCATTTGAAGAAATGAAATATTTAATATCGTTCTGGGGTAATGAGAGACAACGCGCAGTATTAAATTCCGCCACTCAATACGCAGCAACAGCAGTATGCCCTGAGAATTCGGCGGAAAGTGGTGGACGTAACTGTATTAATAGAAACGGAGAGTTTTAACACTAGGATAGGAACTTAACAATAACAGTAATTGAAATCATTCAACGAATTAGCTTGCAAGCTACAAGTTTGTTGGGCTTATTTGGCTAAAAGTATAGAGTAATCACTTATTGAGACGATATCTTAAAGGTATTAATTAACAAGTGTTTATCTGTAATATTTGATCTTTTTACTTTTGCTATTTTGCTTTAAAAAAAAAATTCAATCTTCACGCTGTATCCAACACACAGCAGGATAGTCAGAGGGAACATAGATATTCCGTTCCCCACTTTCCGCCGAATTCTAGAAGCATCGCGTGCTGAATGGCGAAATTCAACGCCGCGTATTTTCATTATAAATGGCGAATATAGTCAGATTATAATATTTTATTCAGAATCTATATTATAAAATAAATATTGTCTAGATTTATTCAGAACAAACGACGACCATTCTTCAATTTCAAAAAAAAATATCAAATATAATATAAATAATATTTTTCCCAACCGCTTAGTGACTAAAGGAAAAAATCACGAGAACATATACATTGCTACAATATAACCTGAACTGTGTTTATCATATTTATAAACAAGTTCAGTAGATATTTGTTCAGCGTAGACAAACATACATATATTATTTACTTTAAAATCTGTATCGTTAGCAATCTTGATTTCAGGTTCATTCAACGGAGGCTCTAATTGGCGAATACAGCACTGGCACAAACCAGATAAATGTAAACAGAGTAACGCAGGACCCGCGAGGTTCCCATTAGCATAGATTATAGTTTGTCACGTTGTCTGTCTGTGCTTTGTATGTAAAGATCAATATTGTATGGAAAATTGGGAAAATAATCCAAATTGTATGAAAATAATGCTAATAAATTTAATATACTTAGGATTGTTCAGTAAATGTATAATGCAAGTTTTTTTTTTAGTTTCACGCTGTAACCCGCACACAGCAGAGTACGTAGAGGGAACCTAGTGTTGAGACACTCCGTTCCCCACTTTCTGCCGAATTCTGGAGGCATTGCGTTTTAAGTGGTAGAACTCAACGCCGCGCTTTGCCTCGACGGCCCCAGATAATAATAAATATTGATTTACAGGCGAAGTAGTAGGCGAAGTAATGGCAATTAGACCTTAGGAACAGTAAACGTTTTTCATTTCATAATATGTGAATTTTCATAGCTTGTTGGTACTCGTCTTGCAGAAAGTATGTTTTCTACGTGACCTTGTCTCTCTATGTATATACTCTCATATATACCAGATTTAGAATTTTTTTATTAATCTATTACAGATTCAAAATATGGGAAGTAATTTTGATGTTTTTCAGTACAGTGGGTTACATCGAAACTATTTATATAATAAAACTACATATATCGCCTTCCTCGATAAAAGGACTATCCAACACAAAAATATTGCATTAATTAAAAGCATTATTTTTTGGTTTAGTACTTTAAGCTGATTAATCAAACAAGCAAAAAAAATACAGGACCTTGATTTTCCAGAATTTTCCCTTTTTGTTAATCACACTCAATTCGAAATATAAACATCAAGTTAATTTCAATATAATTATAAAAAACTTTTACCTGCTTCCGGTAATTTGGCATTGTAGTGACAATGACGCAATATGTCACCTTGCAATTAAAAAAAACCTTGAAAATATCTATAAAATTAATTATATTTCTAGAAACAATAAGAATAACAAAAGTAATAAGAAGGGGTTGCTTATATTTTTATGACTCACCTAATTTGAATTGAAAATTGAAAAACATAATTTCAGGCTAAATAATACTTTTAATCTATAAAATAATATCTTTGTCCTTCATAGCAGGGTAGGTAGAGGGAATCTGTGAACAGCGGGAGAAAATACAACACTCCGTTCCTTACCACTTTCTACACTACTTTTCAAGATGAGACAGATGTTAGATAACGAAAATAATAGAGCGGCGATATGAAAATATTTAAATATATGTCCCTGAGTGGTTATCGTTATATTAACCCGTAACCCCGATTATTTGGATAAAATTTTGAACATTTTACCTACGGCATTTGTTCAGCAGAAACAATCATAAAATCAGAAACTTTGTTTACAATCTAATTGCAAATTCATTCGAGGGTAATAGCCGTATCGGTCTCTAGAATTTTTATTTCAATAGCATTCTATCCAATATCCGTTTTCTCTACGTTCGCTTCAATTCAGTAAAAAGTTTCCGAAGTGGTTTTGGTCTAATCTTTTCAACATAAATGAATACGGTACTGCAATTCTAATTTCATTTGAGAGCTAGTCTAATTCAATTTAGTTCATCTGAATAGATTTTATTTAGATTCGTTCAAAGTTCACGATTTCCTCATCCTCCATAGATTCCTATGGAGCATGGATATCTAATATATACCTTTACCTAAAATGATGAAATTTGTCAAGAAATTAAAACTTACAGTAAATATATAAAAATAAAGGAAAAATATCCAAATTCTTCAGATATATCACAGAGTATAATCATTACAAGCTTGTTTGTAGTTACAAACATAAGTTATTACAAACTTATGTAAAGTAAACTCCATAATAGTTTTGAAAATATATGTATTAGATATATGTATATGATTTTAATAAATTCGTTAGGCCTACAGTAACAATTAATACTAGCATTTTCATTTACTTTTAACTTCTACAAGATTTTTACTGTTCGTAATACCTTCCCACAAAATATTTGAAAGACAAAACCTATTTATCGTCCTAATTTATAATTAATATATTAATTATTAATGAAGTAATTTCCAAACATGTTCAATTTTAATTGATAGTTACCTTGTTGTTATCCATTCATTAAAAAATGAGGTTACGACAATTATTCTGTTATAAGGTAAAGAAAGACATTGTTCCAATTTGGGTGTAAAATCATTTTTTTTTGTTCTGTATTCAATGTCATAGATTAATACAAAAAGAAAAAAAAACAAGCCCTATACCTATAGCCCGCCCTGATAATTAAACTATTAAAATGATTTTTTTACACAAACATACACATTTACAGAATATACTTAATATAAATTTTTAAAAACATAAAAGGACCAGTTGAGATCCAAAATAAATTTAATTCTGTACACATATAAAAAATTGTTAGTGTTAAAAATATCTCTACCATATCTTACGACATTGGAAAGTCAAATCAAGTCAGGTCTTATAAACGATGGAGTACTAACTCAGTGACTCCACCTCACCACATTATAAATTCCACAGTTTTACCGTTTACCATGCTATAATAATTCTTTACTGTTACTAAAAGAAAATTGTTGTACCAGTTTTATTTTATACCTTCAATTCTATGTCTTATACGAGAAATCTCCTTCTGTTTTTTCCTCGTTAAATACAAAATTAGATTTTTTTTTTCAACTTTATGCTGTATCCCGCATTTAACAAAGCAGACAGAGGGAACCCTAGTGTTAAGACACGTGTTGACATCCATCAAGAAAACCAGTATAGTAATTAAGATGTAGATAACAAGTACGTATTACGTACACCAAAGTTAAATAATACTTTGAAAAGTTAATTAACTAATCATCTTTAAGTGACAATTACTGAGAACACAATGGAAAAGGATAATAATGTTTTTCCTCTGTTAAGTGTTTAGGTTGTTTTAGACTCGGCCTCTGTAATGTAAATTGATTTAGTTTATAATACTGTGTGTGATGGTTGTGGGTTCGATCCCCACTCGGGGGAATGAATTGTTATTATATAATTTATTAATATTTCCGTTTCTTCACCGTGGCATCAAGGCTCGGCGTTGAGTTTCGTCACTCAACACAGTATATCTCAAAAGATGATAAAATAACTTGTTTTTAGTTTTTAACTGACTTCTGTAAGAAAAGGAGGTTATCAAATCGACTGTATTTTTATTATTATTTTTTTATTTTTTATTTTTTATGTTTGTTACCTCATAACTTTTGACTGGGTGAACCGATTTTGATTTGATGATTCTTTTTTTATTTGAAAGGATACACTTAAACGATAATTTGGTGTAAGTTTGGTTAGGTTCCGATTAAGGGATCCGGTGAAAATTTAGAAAGTTTGTTTTTTTTGGTAAAAAATTGATTATACTGTAATAGTTACAAGCAAAATCTCTTTAAATTAATGTAATTATTAATTTTGAAGTTGGTGTCAAGCTAATGCTACAACACCTTTACTACATTATCTAATTACTAAACCTGTTTGTTTTATTTGACACCGACTTCAACATTATAAAATCTTTGTATAATTACTTTTCACTTTTAAGTTCGTTGTTAGAAGTCGGTTTTTGTTTTTGTTAAAAATTAATTTATAGATTTTATGAAATAATAAATCTTTTAAGTCATCTTATCTTCAGACTTTGGTACGGACGACGAGACGAAGGAAGGTTAATATTAAGAATATTTGTTGAAATCTTCTTCTTCCTGGCTTTAATCCCGGTTCTTACCAGGGTCTGCCTTCCTACTCAACCTACTCCACTTTGCACGGTTTTTTGCGTCCTCGGTGGTTAGACCATTGGCTCTCATGTCCTGCATCACGTCATCCAGCTAGCGCTTCCTTGGGCGTCCGGGAGGTTTCGCTCCTGGAACTGTTATAGCAAGGCACTTGCATCCGACATAGTCCTTAGGTCAGCGGGTAACATGGCCAAACCATCTCAGGCGATGCTCTTGTTGAACTATATAAATATAATGCACAATTGGAAAGCAGATAAGTCTAAATGCTATACCTAAGTGTAGATTCGATTACGCTTCGTTACAATATTAATTAAACAACAACATTTTTTTCAGCTTCTGCTGTAGAACCAAGACAATATTAGTGATAAAACACAATGTTCTTCGTTTTCTGCTTAAAATCTTTACATTCCGTGTTGAGTGGCAAAACTCAACACCGGAATTACAATAACTCATTCCAATATGGAGTTATATTGGAAGGTTAAAACTAAACGTAAATGATACAAATACAAGGTATAAACATTGTTGATAATGAACAATTGACCTAAATCGACTAATTTTCGTAATACACGGTGTCACATTAATTAGTCATTCAAATTCCAGTAGTTTTTCGATCGTCACATGTAGGTATACCCAGCGGAAGTCCCCACTTTATATTATAGTTATTATAATTACAAATATATGATTAATTTATTTTTATTTTATACTAAAAATTACTCTTTTAAGCGTCACGTCTAATATTATAAAGCTAGAAGGTTCGTTTGGTTGAACGCACTGACATCTCAGAAACTATATATGCTGGAATTTAAAAAGTCTTTTTTTACTGGAAAATCTATTTATAGAGAAAATATACAATAGCGTCGATATAAACAAATGTATCTGTGGATTATGTCATATACCATGAACAACTCTTAGTTATTTCCATACGACCATGGGTGTGAAGCGGCAGGTATAATTAGTAGAATATTAGTATTATAATATACTATATTCATAACTTGACAGTCTTAATGAAAAATATTCTAGACTAGCATAATTTAAAATCTATTTCTAGACACGTATATTTCTAAACAGAAAGAAAATCTATTTCTACATATAATGTCAGTAAGCAGAAAGGCTAACAGTGACAAAGTGGTGATAGAGTATAGTATATAGTTCTTAAATGATATCACTTTTAAAATATTTTTTTTTATATATCCTAAAATCATACCTACTGAATTGTTTTATAATAATTTGAAAGGGGCAGGATTTGAATCTGCGGCAGGGGAGGCAGAGGGAACCTAGTGTTAAGAAAGTCCGTTCTCTAACTTCCGCCGAATTTTGGAGGCTTTGCATGTTGAGTAGCGGAACATAACGCCGCGCTTTGCCTCAACACTAGAGCGAAGAAATGACGACGACGACGGCCTTTTTAAAATAAAAAATTGTTAATTAATGGTTATGATGAGAATGGAACTATCATTATTACCATGATTATTAACCATCTAGTATCTTGATCAAAGATGGAACAATAAAAAACAATTTTTTTATGGAAAAAGGACAAGGTATACGTGTTTTCGGGTCACCTGATGGTGATCACTGCCGCCCACGACCCCGTACAGCACCAGAGGAGCTACAGGTGCGTTGGCGGCCTTTAAGGTGGAGAGTGACGCGTTTTTTGAAGGTACCCAGGTAGTATCGACCTGGAATCACTTATCATCCATCCATCAGCCTTTTAAGGTCCACTGCTGGACATAGGCCTCCCCCAATGCCTCGCCACTCACTTATAAAGGAATAAAAAGGAAGGAACAAACTGTTTTAACAGTTTACACACGTTCCCTCTGCCATGCCTTCATTCCCGAATAAGGAAAAAGCATAAGTATGTTTCTACTTTTTCAGTCACTTGCTCTTGCATACTATGCTTTTTTTTTTTGCTTGAATAAATACGTACGACGTTAGAATTCGCCACAGTGCCTCAGCGGTCTATTTTAGCGGAAAATTTAGTTTAGACGAATGATGAAAAAAATATAGAAATATATACATATATATTTATTGGTTATTTTAAAAAATAATTCAGCTTCGAGCTGTATCCCAAACACATCACGGTAGGCAAAGGGAACCTAATGTTAAGACACTCCTTTCCCCATTTTCCGCCGAATTCTGTGTTGAGTGGAGGAGCTCAACGCCTTTACTGTACCTAGCCATCAGAGCGAAGAAATATAAATGTAAATAAATATTGTATTTCCTCGAGTACGGATCGAACCCACAACCAGTCGGGTTCACAATCACACACTTATGCCCCTGTGCTACTGGCCTCATAGGTTATTATTTAAAATATATTTTGGGAATTGTGAACAAGCATTTTTTCAATCAGCCTATCGCTGTCCACTGCTAAACGTAGGCCTCCCTCATAAAGCGCCACCTTCTTTAAATCGTGTGTCCATCGTGTGCAGGGCGTCCACTCTAGCACGTATCAGCTCCATCGAGCGTACCAGCGCTCGATGGAGCTGCTGTTGTCTGGAGACATGGTCGGCCCAGTTCCACTTCTTCGTGCAATGTCAGGCTTTGGACTTTGAAAACGCATGAATTTTATGATTTTTCTAGACTCGGATAAAAAATATATAATAAAACTGTAATAGTCACTTGTATATATAAGGCTAGTAACTATATATGTATAGATAATAAAGCGAACGCTGATAACATTTTGTAACATTGTTTGAAATGAATAACAAAACAAATGTAAAAAGCGAATCAGTTAATTCAGGTATTATCGTGGACGCCATTGTCGTTTGGGTATTGTTTTAAACAAGGTATTTTACATATATTATATATCTATACTAATATATAAGAGAAGAATATAGAAGAGCTGAAAATTGAGCTCAGTGGCGTGCCATTGGAGAGGCCTATGTCCAGCAGTGGACGAGGACAGGCTGATGATGATGATGATGATACTAATATATAGTCATATAGATACTTGTAAATCAATTGGGATGTCACGATTTATTATATCAATGGATATTACGTATTATATTTTTTTTCAGCTCTACGCTGTATACGGCAGGGTAGGCAAAGGGAACATAGTGTTAAGACACTCTGTTACCATTGTGTGTTGAATAGAACTCAACGTCAGGCTGTAGCCTTGATGCCAGAGCGAAGGAATGAAAATATTAATCAATAATAATTCTTTTAATAATAAATATATTTTTTACCGTTTCATATGAATATATTTGTATTACTCTACTATTTTTTTATATGTATAAGTAAATTTTGCATTCATTTATCACGTGGTGGGTTGTTGAATCCACGCCATGTCGCTTTTTGTGTAACAAGACTAAGAACCTTATTCCGGAAGCTATCACGGCGCAGGGGCACAAGCGACTGCCAACGTGACGGTTGTAGGTTCGATTCCCACTCGAGGTAATGGAATATTTAACATTTTCATTTCCTCACACTGGTAACGAGCCAGAACGGGGCGTTGAGTTCCGCCATTTTGTAATTACCGAGTATTCGGCGGAAAGTGGGTAATTTAAGTGTCTTAATGGGAATGGAGTATCTAATAACATTAGGTTTCAAGGTTCCCTTTGCCTACCCTGCTATGACCCGGATACAGCGTGAAGCTAAAAAAAAATAAAAATGTACACTCAATTTTTTCTTTAATTATATGTATTTTTGCACCAAGAAACACCACAGATTATATAACTATATCAAACAAATAAGTAAACTTATAGCACAAAATTGTATTTACTTCCCAAAATGGAAATATGTTAGAATTAATGAACTAAACAAGGAAGACTATAGATAGCTACGTAGTATAGCCACACTAGAAGCCAGGAACTGTATTTAGTTCTTTGTTTGCTTCACTCTCCCTAATGAAGTACCACCCTGTCACGATGATGTAACAGCTCTATGGAAAAACAAGCACACATTTGGCCAATCTATCCCAACGAATTTTGCTAACGGATTTAGAAAGGATATACTTGGGCCATGATTGGCCCAACTTGCTATTTACTAAATGCATATTTTTGCATAATTCCGTAAGCTAATCTTTATAGAAGGTATAAAATGACGTGTTATATTAGAAAATTTTTAATATTTGTTATAAAAAGAGGTTCAGTCATAATTTTTCTTTAGAGATTGTTATGTAACAATAATGTAAACATAGGAACCATATTTCCTAACTTTACCTAAAAACTGGAAGAGCGATGAATCGTAAGTAGAGCCATTAAATTTTCTCTCTTTTTTTTCAGCTGTACGCTGTATCCCGCACACAGCAGTGTAGGCAGAGGGTACCTAGTGTTAAGACACTCCTTTCCCCACTTTCTGCCGGATTCTGGAGGCATTGCGTGTTGAGTACCTACGAGTATATTAAAAATAAAAATCGAGCCTGACTTTTTTTTCTTAGAGAAATCAAACCCACAACTACCATTGATTCCCTCATACCTACTAGGTAATATCACTTTGCGGAAAGTCGTGCCCAAACACTTTTAAAATATTATATAATTGCGCTTCAATTACAAGTAAATATTACCTACTAGAAGCTATACAATACTATCTACAAAGGACGAACATAATTATAATCGGTTCATTTATTTTCTATAATAGAATAACATCACGTAATTCATTTTAATTAGAAACAATTATTGTTCATACCGATCGCTTCTATTCTATTATCAATGAATAATATAAAGACACTTTGAGAACTAAGGATCCATCCTGTGAATGGTTGGCCTATGTATGTCTGTTCAAGGCAGCTTCTCTTGGGAATATATAATAACGCGCTATCCGTTTCAGTCAAAAATACTAAATGTACAGACAAAATATTACTACTGTTTTATTATATATAGAGATTAAAAGAAGTGTGTCAAAACTTATTTTGTAGCAAAGTTATCTAAAATAAAAAAATCTGCTTCACGCTGTATCCCGCAAACAACAGGGTAGGCAGAGGGAACCTAGTGTTAAGACACTCCATTCCCAACTTTTCGCATCTGAAGGCATTGCGTGTTGAGTGGTGAAACTCAACGCCGCGCTTAACCTCGACACTAGGACGAAGAAATAAAAATATAAATTTAAATAAATAGTTTATTTCCTCGAGTGCAGAGTCACTCTTTGTGCCCATGCACTACGACTAGCCTCAAAGTTATTTAGATGTTAATAAATATTTATCTACTAAAGTGTAGTACAATATTGTAGACTAGTTGAGCTGTGATTCGCTACGTTGTGCCTTCAAATCCGAGATTTAAAAAAACAAAACAGTCGAATTGATAACCTCCTTTTCTTACAAAAGTTAGTTATATTCGTAAATTTTCATTATATTCGTTATTTAGTTATATTCGTAATTCGTAACATTGTCAACAATCCAGCCAGCGTTGGTACAAAGAAGTCCAATGCTGGACAGAGACGTCCCTCAAAATTTTTCAAGACCAACGGCCTTGCGCTTCCCGCACCCAGTGGCTATAGATATATTAACTTTTTCCTGGTTTGATGAAAGATGTTGAGTGGTTGGGTTTTGGTTACGTTTAAATGCTATATAGAAATGGATAAAAATTGCAGAGCGCATATTCATTTTCAGCTTTTATTTAGAGATTTATTACTAGATGCCTGCACTAGCTAATGTAAGAAATAACTGGAATCGAAAAAAAGAATAGATTTTACAGGTTTTCTATTTCAAAGCCAATAACAGAGTTTATAATAGAAAACCAAATATTTCACGTTCCTATAGCCCAGTACTATATTTATTAAAATTGTATTCTTTGTTACGACGCTATTTGTTTTATTATAAACGTGCGAAATGTTTACTTACATAACTCTCTTTTTATATTTATATTATTTGTTATATATCGGGTAGGTGCGGAACGGAGTGTCTTAACACTAGGTGCGCTCTGCCTACACTGAAGTATGCGGGAAACTACGTAAAGCTGATTTTATTTTTACTAAAATGACTTAAATTGTCGAATTACATAAAAAATTGCAATGGTGGCAGCCATATCTGCAGGAAGCTACCACGGGCTCGGAAGGCAGTTCTCCAGACATTAGTCAACAAGAAAGTCATGCTCTTTGTACTTTACTTTACATGTTCGGATCTAAATTATAGCAAAAATAATAATAATATAAATAAAAATATCTCTATCACAGATATGAACTGTTATTACAACTAAAATATAACATACTTTGAAAGAATCTGATACCACACTAGGATTACGTGTTCACGTGACATTTAACAAACGATAGCTTAAGATAGACAAAAAAAGAGAACGGAGAAATATGTCACTAAGTTTCCGATAACATTTCTTCCCGCATACTCGGTATAGGCTTGATAACATAGTCAAGACTAACTCTTTTTCACACCGCAGTTTCTAATACCAGCTCGACAATGTTTAAGTAATTTAAATGATATATATAATAATATTTTACAGACAGACGCTGTTCTATTGCGTCACCATAGATTTAAAAACCCTAATAGTCAATTTAAAAAAAATCCTAAGCACCATAAAGAAAAATATGTTTTTCAACTAATGCGTAACTAAGTACACATTAACAAAAATAATTTAAAAATATAATAATAGTCACGTTTATTTTAATTATTTTCTATACAAGTAAAATATAGAAAATAGTTAAACCTACAAGTAAGTAATGTGGAAAACCTTGTAATAAATTTAAAATGTAATAATATAAATTATCTTATTTTCCTCCATTTTCCTTCACAAGAAGTCAACTGTCGTGGTCTCGTGAATTTTTATTTAATATGTCATTCACGTTTAGTCAACTTGACAAGCAGTAATTGTGTGGAAAAATCCGAAAATTGTATTCACACTTCTTTGTATAATAGTTAGTCAGTTAGTTAGTTAGTTGCTTATTATATGGCCATTTACACACTTCATGATAAATATTTTTTATTCTTTGTATTATAAACTTACGGCGAAATGATACAGTGAGCGCGCGACGGTTCTGGGTTCAAATCGTTTTCGTTTATATTTTCCTTATTTTTTGCAATTTCACATTTTTAGCTGCATAAGGTAGGCGGAGGGAACCCAGTGTAAACTCGGATCCGCACTTTTTATCCAATTTTCCAGACGTTCCTTGTTGAGTGGCAGAAAAAAAATTAAAGATAAGAAAATATTTTTAATAATGGAGACGTTTTTCCCTTTTGCCACTACCCCTGAAGACACATCGTTGTCATGCAGTACCCAGGGTCCGGCCATTCAGGCTCGTTTGCGTACTTCTGTAAAAAAAATGTTTAATTTGTTAAGAGGCGTTTTAAATGGGAGAAGGTACCTACTAGGTGGGAGTGAAATTTTGAGTAATTTATTGTGTAAAAAATAATATAATATAAATAATACTAATTTGGCGAATGACTCACTCGTGGGTCGTGCAAGTAAGAGCTTCTTCTTGCTATTTCTCTCTGCTGCTGCTGCTGTTCTTTCTACTCTCTTCTTCTTGTTTCTGTGCCCCAACCCAAATATGCCCATAAACTAGTATGAAGCTCATGCCCCATCCATGGGGAGTGCACGTACGATGAGTAACTCAAAATGCCCCACCAATTGGGCACGCACAGTGAACGTATTAAGCGTGATCGTATGAAGAGAGTGTAGAAACGAATTAATTTACGAATTTAGAAAAAAAAAGTATTACAAACCATTTAAGCTTTTGTAAGCGTTCTATAAACATACAAAAATGTACATAAAAACAATAAATTTAGCAAATTAAATAATTCTATTGTACAAAGAAAACAGCGAGTTCAGTCAAAACAGCGCAACATTTATCGTCCATATTTGTTCATTATCTACACAATCGTGTGTAAGTATCTGTTTGTATTGATAACAGTTAGTACGGAGGTCTATGAGAAGTTTTTTCATACTATTTACAATGTATGTAATAATAACTATAAAAAATGAACATTATGTAAACTGTCACTGAAACATTATGTTTGTTCGTGCTCTCTGTTCTTATATTAGTTATAATATTACAAGAAAATATACTAAATTTATCTCAATGTTACATGACCTTGAATAAGTACTTTTTTTTACATATAATAACCTTTTTTAATAAATCATTTCGTTTAAAGTATAATCCATTACAAGGAACAACATTTTGGCATCTTTTGGTAGTAAATTTTAAACATCAACGTTTTTTTTCAAAAAAAATTGAAACATTAACAGTATTGTTCTTGTTCGAATACAATGTAAAACAAAATGGGTTTGACGAGTAAAGGGATAGAATTTTCTACTTAAGTAGTTTCCACGTCGTTTTTGACTGTTTTTTCAATATATTGCAAAGCGTGATAGCGTGACACACGCTATCGTGTTTCTTCTCTTTAGATTTTTTTGCACTTCTGCTTGTTATAATAAATCCACATATGGTCTAGAAACCTTTTCTTTTCTCTCGTCGGAGCAGTAGTTCGCACACGCAATACCGTTCACAATTACCGTCTTCTATTCTATTCAATTCTTGTACAACCCAACCGCTATGTTACTATATCTTTTGCATCGCTTTTAAACAATTCGAAACTGTTGATGTACTTTCTTGTAATAGCATGTTCAAGCGATTCCTCTAGTCTAAACTTTATCTTTAAGTTCGTTTCTAAACTCTATATTTAAGTTAATATTAAAAATATTCCTATTCCTGGCAAAGTGCTTGTATCTCTTAAACTACTTCGCTGATTTTCATAAAACTTAGCTAAGTACCACTGTGATGAAACAGGATTTCGATTAAAAATCACATTCGATTTTTTTCATTAATTTAGTAGCCTACGGTGCTATAGTCAGCCACACATAGAGACATCTCAAATTTATAACACACCCCTTTTTGCGTCGTCTTGTGTAATTCAACTTACTTAAAAAAAACCTCTACAATTGACACAAGACCAAAATTTAGGAAATCCAATACTATATTCCACATCTGAAGGCTGCATACAGAAAGTACTTTGTAAGTTTTTATCTTCCCGCTTAAGATACTCTATTCTCCACTATCTATCGAATTTTCGAGGCAATGCGTGTTGAATGGCGGAACGCAACGACGTGTCTTAACCAGGCCGAGAAGAATTAAATATTAAATATTTAAATTCTTCGAGTGGGCATCAAACCCATAACCGACGCGTTTACGCTCGCACATTTGCCACCCCCGAGCGACGACTTCCCCACATTTGCTCTAATTTATATACTTTCTTATTGATGGATTAATATTCAAAATTCAAAGTAAGGAAAGTAAAGTAAAGTACTACTTATGGCGTCTTTTAATAATCAGCCAGGACATATAGTAGGACACAATTTATATCGCTGAAACCTTTAAAAAATGCAAATTTGTTGCCAATTTTTTAATTATTTTTGTAGTTAATATAAATATTGTTTTTGTTCAATTAAGGTAACCAAATTTTGAAAATCGTTGGATCTAAATTATGATAAACAATTGCAAATTTTAAGTATTTATAGGAGCAGATTGTAGCGTTAATTGACATCCATAGTATACGCTTATATTGTAACAATATAAACTAACTGTGATTTTAATATTCTTTAGAGATATAATATTCTTTATTGCACAAAATAAACATAAGAATACATAATACAGACTTATTTTTTATTAATTGCTTTATTTTAATAAATACATGGCTTCATGTTCACAATCACTAATTTTAGTTCCCATTCTTAACTTCTTACTCTGATAGAGCATTAGGCACTCTGTATAACCTAATTAAGTACGAGTATTCTGAGTAAAACAGACCAATTAGCACAACTTTGGTCGAACTTCCAAATATGTTAAAAACTTATATAATAATAATAATTGAATATGTATATTTATAAAGTAATAAAAATAATACTAATAAATAATTGGTATGACACTTGCAAAAATAACAGGAAAATACTGAGAAATTCAGAATCAACTATCGACTTGTATATTATGATATGATATTTAAATTTACTTATACAAGAATGATCTACTGCACTTACATAAATATATAAATAAAAAAAAGATATAAATTTGATCTAACTTGAGTCTAAATTAATGAATAAGGCTAGGAAATGACTAACGAAGTGAAGTAAGTCTTAAGTCTTAAGATTCTCTTTATAATTATATTTGTAACTGAAAATACCAGAGCTCGGCAGAAAGTGGGTAACGGAGTGTCTTAATAGTAGGTTCCCTTTGCCTACCCTGCTGTGTGCAGGATACAGCGAGAAGCTGAAAATACAATTAATATATAAAAATTAAACGCAAATAAGTTAGATGCATTTTTTGCGACGAGTCTCAGTTATTCCTGTTTCTTAATCAAACTGTCGACAACAAATTTGAACTATTTAACAACGGTCCGCGCTTCCCGCAACGCGCAGTTTCCGGCAATGCAGATAAATTGAAAATTTCCCACGCAAACATGCATCTTTCAAAAGTTGTTTACTATTCGAGTAGCATACTGGCCAGTATCGGGCCGAGCTCGGGACCCTGGGGGACCGCGGACTTCCCAAACAATCACCTCCAATCGTCCGAAGTGGGAACCATTACCTGCTCCAATTTGTCAGAACAATTTAATGGTATGGGACCTCCGATGTCGCTGATGGGTGTACGGTGGTCTACTAAGATGTCGCAACGCACTAGTGCTTCTGAATGAGTGGTGGACCACCGCTGTGTGGTCGACTGTACGCGGTTCTCCCTCCACGCAAGCGCAAGAGATGCGCGCGCATATATTCACCAGCACACCGTCGGAGCATCAGTCAATCTTTGAACGGCGTTGGCTGTGTACATTCTGTTCCGACCGCATCGTTACACGCACAATTCGCGCGCGGCTTTGAGGACTTTATCAAGGTACTGTATATATTTTATTTTAACTGTACAGTGTGTCAGTGAGGCCCCCCCAGAGGCCCCGCGGACCCTGCGGCCGGTGCAGGCGAGGCCCCTTGCATTGCGAATTGCATCACACTCGGCCAAAATACGCGGTACTATTAAATGCTGGCGATACAAACTTTCATAGTACTTGCTAAGCGAACTTTTTAAACATACAAACTATCGCCAGTTCATCAGTTTAATATTGGATGGGATACTTAAAGTTTATTCCTCAAGGAGAGGTACTCGCAAATATAAATATTCCATCGATTCCAACAATTTAATACTAACCTTATATAGAGATAAAAATTCACGTTATTTTCTCTGTTAATTATCCTTTAGCCAACCATTACTCCAGATCGACAGTATTTATTAAAAGTCATCTAAAATAATTACATATAAGTAGACTGCAACATATCTTTCATATATTTATAAACGAACGACTTTGTCGGTAATATCCAATATTAATTTCAAGTAAACTGAACTGCATGTGGATTGTCAACGTCGGGGTCACGATTGTTTTGTTTTTTTTTTGTTCATTCGAATCGGACCGTGTGATAGTGGAAGAGCTGCGGGGGGTCATAATTATCAATTAAATAAATATAACTATAATATCGATGTTTTTAAAACTGAGTCCCAATTGTTGCCATGGAAACGTATTACTAACCTAATAATTTGTTTAAGCTAGTGTACTTTCCTACATTTTTTTTTTCACGTAACTTCATTATAAAAAAGAGTATTTTTTAATTCAATAATATAAGGTATATGTGCCTCAACACCAGGTTCCCTCTGCCAACCCTATACTATTTGCGGGAAACAGCGTGAAGCTTGATGTAAAATCGATAACAAAGAAATAATTTCCGACGCATCTT
Source organism: Heliconius besckei (assembly GCA_018249835.1). Classification (NCBI taxonomy): domain Eukaryota; kingdom Metazoa; phylum Arthropoda; class Insecta; order Lepidoptera; family Nymphalidae; genus Heliconius; species Heliconius besckei. The sequence goes on along the minus strand of DWNA01000106.1, from coordinate 7,527 downwards.
TTGTTTTAAAAAGTGAATCCCACCACAAGCTCACCAACAATAACACACTAAGGCATTTATCGTGCATTCACAAGTAAACGACCTCGTTACTTCGAATGCGTCACCACAATTATGATTTAGTAAACATTCATTTAGAAACAAGAAATCATTTATTTTTATATAAATTACTACAATTTTCAAATGAAATAAGTAATTAGCTAATACTCTCTAAATATGTGGTTATTTTCATATCGCTCGATATTCTGAACATCTTTTCGTGCACGTAAATTCGAAATTCTCGTAATTCCAACACGGGCGAGTTCACATGAACCCTTAATACATTACGACTTAATCCCTCTAAAGCCATTTCCAAGCACGTTCACATTATTGACCTTGAAATGAAAATGTATACTACAATGAAAATAACCTATTTTAATATTAATTAGAGTAAAAATTACATCGAACAATATTAATTGATAGGTAATTTTTCAAGTCATTAACATAACGTAAGCTTAGTCTATTAAAAAAGAATTACTGAAACCAGTTATTTAATTAATAAATATACATTTTTAATTATTATTTAATGACGTGCTTGTCGACCTAAAACCAAAAAGTCTTAATTTTAAAAACTTTATATATTTGATAGTCCTTTAAAAACACAAAGACCAAATGATAATGAATCATGAATATTTGTTAAACATGTTTATTTTTGTGTAATAACGTTTCCTTACGGAAACAAAATTAGGTTGACTTTAAGCGTTTAATTGTAGTTAGTGTAATATTATGCTGTTCTATTCTGTATCTATGTAAAGTAAAATTACACAATAACTTGTTCAGAGAAGGTTGGTACCGTTCACCTGAACGGTGCCATTATGGATACCGCAATTTAGTACTAGTAATGCCTTTGAAATATAGTAAATATTAGAAAAACAAAATCTCAATAATCTTAGTAAATATTAGATAAAGATAGAAATTAGAAAGAAAATTAATCAAATCAATCAGCTTCACGCTGTGCTGTCACGCTGTCACGTGAAGCTGATTTGATTTAACACAGAAGGGTAGCCAGAGGTGTTAATATACTCCGTTCCCCACCATGCCATCCGTGCCGAATTCTGTAAGCATTGCGCGTTGAGTGGCAGAACTCAACGCCGCACTTTGTCTCGACACCAGAGCGAAGAAATGGAAATATAAACGTAAATAAATATATCCCCTCGAGTGGGGATCGAACCCACAACCGTCACGTTACAGTCACATTTGAGCTGCTGCGCCACGACAGCGTGGCGGACGAGAAATCAGAATTTTCCAATAGCTATTTCCATTAATGCCAATGACGACTAAAACAAATGTAAAGTTTGCTCCGAATCGGCATAGACAAAACGAATGGCCCAACTACCTAATTAGAAAATGTTCTTATTTTCGTCTATACTTTAAGATGAACTTGAAAAAAAAATCCTTTGCTTCTGTATTTAAGATTATTAACGATAAGATTTATATATGAAATTTCGTTGAACTCGCGCACCAGCTACGCTTGCATCACGATGCGAGAGCGTGAACACTGAACAGGGCGTCGTATTTAAAGGTCAAACGCAGTAAGTTTATTTTTAAACATTTCAATAAATTTTACAATGTAAATAGGGACTGTACCTGCAACTACTTAGATATGAGGAAATATGTATTTAACACGAATACTGTTATTATTATCTATTATTGATAGAATTTTCTTTTATGTGTCTATGTAATTAAATAATTGTTGTTCGTGTCAACATTAACATGAAAAACGTATGTTTTTTAATTTTTGATTTTGAATATTTTAACTATTATTTAGATATTGTGCATTGAAGAATAAAAAACTATCATCCTAAATACAAAATGTCCTCCGATTGAGACTTAAACCTGCAAACGTGATTTCTACGTTAGCAACAATTTAAGCGTGAATTGATTCATAAAGGTGTAAATTTAGGTAAATTTAACCTTAGGCATTTGTTAGTAAATAATACTCATAGGGTTCGACAATCACTACGCCACCGCCGCGTGAGAGCTCGTACGGATGAAAACGTAAAAATAAAAACAGACGTGAATCATCAACGGTCACGCACCTTCACTCTCGGGTTATGTATCTCCTGTAAACTTTCCGTACGGATGCTATTTATAAATATAACAGCTGTACCGGTCTTTCGCTGACGGAAAAAAACGGACCTAAAATTTTAATTTAGCCTATTAATATGTTACATATGAATATAAGGATTATATACCACATTCTGTTGCAGATATTAATTGTTCTTCTATCAGTCAACGACCTTTGGTCAATTTGAAATACCAACGTAATCAAATATAATTATCCTGATTTTGAAATGTATAAAGTAAATGTAGATATATAAGAATAGGTCTCTATACGCTCTTGAAACAACTCATCTTCTGAGGAAGTTGATTATAAAATTCATATTATCATAAAAATGTGAATATTTATTGGTAATTTTTGTTTTTTATACGCAATACGTTTCTGACCTTGGCCTATTGTTCGCTTACTCTGTTATTTCATGAAGCACATACATCTATTAGATGGTTATAATTATTTATTTTAATTATTTATTTATTAGTAAATAATCCTTGGTAGGCAAACTCTTTGTAATACAAAAGTAGGCTATCTCCAACGTCCTCCGATATGTTGAATCATTTTAATTGAGTGATAACACCGATCATTGGCCCGCATTACGTTTTATATCAAAATAAAATGAATGAATCTAAAACATTGTATTTAAGTTAAGGCCATTTTTCTATACTAATATAATAAAGCGGAAGAGTTTGTTTGTTTGTTTGTTTGAACGCTAAGATCTCTGGATCTACTGGTCCGATTTACTTTGTTTTTATTTTGTATGAAAGCTGCATTCTTCAGAAGTGCTATAGCACTTCGGCTATATAACGTTACATTACACATATATACTATTATATTTTAACGTACTTTCTAATTTGACATGCAATTTATTCTGCCATGTTAATAACAACCGTCGCGTCGCTACGCAACCGTTACCGCGACATTTTGATATTCATCCTTATGAAAATAAATATAATAGTCACATTTCAGCATTTTATCTAGATTGAAATTATAGTTTACTGTATAACATTCTAATAAATAATTAAGGAGATGTCACTGATTCGAAATGACCTAGCCTTCGGGCGGCATAGTATGAGTATGACCGACGCGAGAATATTCTTTTAGTTCTAGCAGGCATAGCCGCGTCCGGGTCCACTAGTTTTAGATAAATTTCAAAATATATATTGCGATTTTAAGCTAACATTTATAATACCTATAGATCATATTTAAAAAAGTAATATCTTTGTAACTGGATCGAGGCTGTAATAGAAATTACAAAAAAATATAGTATACGGAACTTAACGGGTACCTACCTTAGCAACGACCTCGCATCGTCCTACCCTAAATAATAATAACCCAATAATATGAAATAAATTTATAATTGAGGACTATGTAGTGTCACACTTCTTTATCTCATAATAGATAAAAATAACAAACTGTAGATAAAGTACATGTAAATATAACGAAACAAGCGGCAATATAGTTAGTAAACCAGTCGGTTTAGGCTTATCTCGCAGGTCGTCAGAACCGTGACCCAATATTGGATGGTTGACGCAACTTCTGATATGGAAACCGTTACTTTAAAATTAGCATTATTATCAGTAATAGATTTCTTGTTGCGAGGTTCCATTTACATTACCTTTATATATTCAGTTTGTAACGCCCACAATCCTCTCTGTCTGCACGTGGGGAAATTATATCATATATACGCTGGAATCCATATAAGCTTGATTTCTAATTTTATTGAAATATATTGACCTAATTAGGTTTTATTGATCAGATATCTTTATTACTGTGGACTTATCTAACATTAAGTCAAAATACATTGTAATTTATATCGTACATATATTGCGTAGGTTTTGAGAATACCTCCTTAACGGTGTTGGGCACGGCTTTCGGGTAAATCGGATGCCTGGTCAGTATGTGCTTGCGCAAACCAATTTTGAGGTGGTTTGTAGTTATTCCTCTTTAGGTCAAGACCGACTCGTCTCAGATTGCATCTTTGTGTGTGGGTACCCGCCGTGACGCAAGTATAAGCTATATAGGTATGAAATGTAACTCCGGTACACTTTCTATGGATAGCGAACAGCTGATTTAAATAGTTCAAAATTTTATTCAATTTTCTGCTATTTTTAAAAATTTCTCTAATTTTGGATGTGTTTTGAAATGTTTATTATATTTTGTGAATGCAAATTAGTGAGATAATTCATCAAGTGATGTGTTAAGACACTTCGCTACTCACATTCCACCCACCGAATAATAAAGTCATTATATGTTGAGTGGCGAAACTCAACGCCGTGCTTTGTTTTAACACCAGAGCGTAGAAAATGCAAATATTAAATATTTCATTTTCTAAAGTAGAATCGAACCCACAACCTTTCGCATTAACAGTGACACGTTTGTGCTCCTGCGCCACTTGTGGCCTCAAGGAAATGTTTTTTTAACAAATTTTTTATCACACCACGCAGTGTTCCAATGATGGAAGTGCGTGATAAGAAATCTCGAACGCTAATCGTTATAAGTTATAAATATATTATGTAGATGTACATACATACACTGTAAACAATAACTAATGTTAGATACATCGCACGCGTAATTGTAAAGTAAATTAAATCTATTGTTTCGAAGATTTTTTTTACGAAATCTTTTGTTACGTATGAAATTACGGTATTTTTTACTTTCGTTTTGGCAAAGGTCACATTTTGAACCAATTGCGAGGTCAATCAAAATAGTTCTAGACTATGGATTTTATAAATATATACTTACATTAAATTAAATTGTAATTTTAAATATTTAATTAAAAGTTTCTTATGCGCTTGCACTTATTCTTTAGGTAAGCCATAACAAAATTATTTTCAATATAATGTATTTATAATACAAAATATCTTATACATACCCAGGCCAGTCCAGTTGAGGCCAGTTGTGGCGCACGGGCACAAAGTGAGACTGTAAAACCGACAGGTTGTGGATTCGATCAACCACTCGAGGAGATTCATCTCCTATTTATTTAATTTCTTCGCTCTGGTGTCGAGGTAAAGCGCGGCATTGAGTTATGCCACTCAACACGCAATGTCTCCAAAATTCGACAGAAAGTAGGGAACGGAGGTTAACACTAGGCAGAGGGCTGCCTACCCGGCTGTGTGCGGGATAGAGCGAGAAACTGTTTTTTTTATGCATACCCATATTTATATAAATTAGGTGAATAGGTATTTGGAAAGTTAATTCAAGCTTTACACACTTTATTACGACCAAATACACTTATATTTTTAAATCCACACCTTGACTGTGTTCTTATTTTCATGTTTACGAAATATAATTTTGCGTTACGATTTTCCTTATGAACTATGAATAAATTTCATTAAATCTTGTTCAAAATAAGACATGCAATGACTGTCTCAAAATAAATAACTATAAGACAATGTCTTAACTATAAAACAAATAATTTTCGCTTCAAGTTTTAGTTTATTAATAAATATTATAAGAAATATGTATCCTTAAGTGGAACCTATTTATATTATATAGGTAGATATGTGGTCGTGTTAGTGGTCGCCCGCAACTCTCCTTCTCTAGTTCTCTCACCGACTCGCTTGCATGGACTTTATGGCCATTTTCATTTTCATACTACTTTTATTTGCGCTACGGTTTCATTGAAATTTAGAACCGCTATAATGTTAATAGAAAATAAATTATAATATATTTTATGATATTTATATTTCAATACAAGACCGTCTGTCCGTCCGCCCGACCGTTGTGGCGCAGTGGTGCATCTTGTGAGTTGTGATTTACAGTTGCAACGCAGTACACGACGGTTATGGCTTCGATTCCAACTCGGGGTAATGAAGTCATTTCTTTGCTCTGGTAACAAGACAAATCACGTTCTACTGCTCAACACGCAATGTCTTAAAAATTCTGCCGAAAGTGAAAATCGGAGTGCTGGGCACTCCGATACAAGGTTCCCTCCGCCCGCCCCCGCACCGTATCCGTTAATAAATATATTTATTATCAATTACGATAAAACATCTTTTGATCAGTTTCTATCTGTTTATCATATCACGTAACCACTGCATTGCTAAATGAAGCTCGTGTGAAAGATAAAATTGAAAATATGATAAAATGATAATAAACGTAATTGATGTGTGCTTTAAAATATATATATCTACGAATAAATTTCCAGCCTATCTGTATATATATATATAATTCTCTTTCACTATTTATTGACTGACAGACTAAGCACAGGAAGAATCTGCAGGACTTAGAAAGTTGAAATTTTACATGTAGATAGGTTAGGGAATGTAGGGGAGCAGTAAAAGAGGATTTGTGGAAATTCCGTCGGGAACCGGAAAAGACAAGATTTTCTATTTTAAGTATTAAACTCTACGTAAATAGAGTTGCAAGGGATGTGATTAATGTAAAGATTAAATAAAAGGAAAAAGTAACTCGGCTTTAATCTTAGAATAAATATTAATAATTTATACGAAAATTACGTACAGTACCTAATAATATGGAAAATAAGAGTGCTGACCGAAAGTCTGTAGAGTTACTTATATCAGATTTATATTTAAAAAAAAGATAAAATTGGATGACACTACTTAGCGATTGAAGCAATTATGTGAATATATTTGTCACGATAAAATTATATTACTAATCCTGCTTATAAAATGTATACATAGATAGCTACTAAATGATTAAGTATTATTTATTATATATTTAATATTCTATATAATCTATTTTAAATTGTTATAATAAAGGTATAAATATTATTATCTTTATAAGCTTTCCGCATTGCGGAGAAATTTCGTTATTTGTGAATCCAGTCTCCGTTTTCATTTTAGAGTTTGTTTGATTAAATCCACTAATCTCAGGAACTATTGGTTTGATATGATAATTAATTAATTGTATTTGTATATTGTACCTGTACACTACTTTTAGTCTTTGCCATTTGAACACTCGGGCGAAGCTGCAGGTAAAAATTTCGATAAAATATTTATATAAAATTATGAACTTAGGTAATATTATTTAAATGTATTTGCTGCTATAGTAGATTTTACGGCCGAAAGTGCTAGAAATATTATTCTATTCCAACCCTCGGGTCGTTAACACAAATTACACACGTTTCAAGGGTCGCTTGTAACTTACCAAGTCATACTGTTCTCCAGAAATAAGGTCACGTCAAATAATACTATATTATAAAGCAAGAATTGGTATAATGAAAATTACAGGTAGTCAATACGTTGTATTTTCTTTGTAAGCTAAATACTTTATAGGTTATTGTAAAATAGTAATCTATATATATAAAATCGAAAGGTCACTCACTCATCACGAAATCTCCGAAACTACGAGTGCTAGGAATCTCAAATTTTGCATAGGAGCTACTTATAGGACGTAGGTGCTCGCTAAGACGGGAATTTGCAATATTCGACTTCTAAGGGGTTGTTTTTGGGGTCGAAAGTTTGTAT
>DWNA01000105.1:0-42318 GCA_018249835.1 Heliconius besckei | reverse complement strand
TGCAGGACATGAGAGCCAATGGTCTAACCACCGAGGACGCAAAAGATCGTGCAAAGTGGAGTAGGGTAAGTAGGAAGGCAGACCCTGGTAATAGCCGGGATTAATGCCAGGAAGAAGAAGAAGAAGGCATTCTTTAGCTTTACGCTGTTTCGTGTATATAACAGAGTAGGTAGAGGCAACCTAGTGTTAAGATAATTCGTCCTCCCCACACAGCGCTCAATTTTCGAGACACTGCATGTTGAGAGAGCACCGAGTGGGAATAGAAGCAGCTACCATAGCGTTTGGTCAGACGCTGTCCCACAGTTCCACGACATTCTCGTTATACATAATTATGTCATATTTTTTCGAAACATAACCAATCATCGCCATCGCCATGTCGTATCGATTAAGACATCGCTTATTCAGTAAGCGATGGCGTAATCATATTTCAATTATTTCTAGGAAAACGTTGAGCGTATAAATTCCATTATTTGTGCAGGACTTAATACTAGTATTAACAAGAATTTTCAGTATCGTCTAATGAGAAATTCCTCTTTGGTATAAATTGGATGAATGATTCCAACTACTCATACTATAATTAATTTTTCTTATTATTTATATGTTTTTTAAAAAAATGTGTGTTAATAGATTATAATATTCCTATTGTAATATGAGAGCATTTATACTATCGTTTTGGTCAAGGTACGATCCAGTGACGCATATAAGGATATTTCTCATACAAGAATATAAGATCGGACCGAGGATGGGTTATTCATAATAAAAAATAGAGCTGATACTAACCTTAAAGCGGCTTCCACTTCGCTTTGCATTGTCCGAACCTGAAAACGTATTTTTAATTATTTTAAATTATATATTAAACTTACGTTAAGCACTAAAACTAAAACAATAATGTGAACTTTACAAACGCTAATGTGAATGGTGGCTATGAACCCATGCACGTAAAAAGGGTTTATAAGAAGACTAAGAAATTAAAATAATATATCACATATCTAAACACGTTTACGTACTTGCAAATTACATATTAAACATCCATGCAATATTCAATATGAAGTAAATTAAAATGATGTTTTAAAGATTTAAAACGGTAAGTTTTCTTCAAACTTTAAGATTGATTATATTTATATAAAATAATAATTTGTGATATTAGTTATTACGCAGTGACCATTCATAAAGTTGAAAAATCTGTAAATGCTATTGCTGTACTTTAATTAAAGCCAATGAAAAAAAAATTAGCACACAAACAATATAGATAAAACATACAAACGATATAAACATGTCTTTTTGAGACTTCTTACTTTAAATTAGCATAATCTTCCTTCGATGTAATCTACTTCTATATATTATTATATTTACAAAAAAGATGATGTTCATTTTATAAATATATATCTATATAGGGGAGGGTATCCAGGAAGTAGAGACAAATTTCAATTTGGCGTTATTTTGTTTGAGACGGTTGGCAGGTTTGTTTGTTTATCTTTGTCATAGAGCAGATGACGAGCAGGATGTCACACATGCCCTGAAACGATTGTTGCTGAACGCACATTACTTAACATAATTATATTAATAAAAATTCACTTTTTAAATATTTTTAGTAAGTTCTTTGACATTTAAATATTCGTCCGTATTTTCTGGATACCCTACACAGGTGTAACAATATGGATACTGTAAACATACTATTTATATTAGAGTGATAATAAAGTTTAATAAAACATTGCAAACGTAATTCATACACAAATTAAATAGGTTTGTTGTATAAATAAAACTATAATATAAGATTTGTTATGTGTATAATATCTTTAATTAACATTCAAAGCCCGTCCATTTCGGAATATAATTTCTAATTGACATGAGAATATTTTTTAATTGATAGAAGTCTTTTTCATGCTACCAGTCTATAATGAATATCAGTTCATCTTCGAAAAGTCGCAAAGATAAATTTTATATATAACTTTAATATATTTACCGAACAAATAAATTTTTATGGTTAATGATTATATTTTACACAAATGATTTGGCTTGGTTTACCAAAAACCATAGAAATGAATAAAATAGGAAAAAGGGGAAATATTTTTTTATTACTAGTTATGGTGTCATAACAACATTTAAGAGTTAACACGGAACAAAGGTTTCTACGTTCGCGTACGTACATAGTACGCTACGAACAAAAAGTGTTCAAAAACGTTGGCTATAAAAAGCCCATTATATTATTTACATTATTTATTATGTATTTCAAACTACACTCAAACAATGTAAATGAGAAAAATATGTTATTGTCAAAATTATGACAGGTGTAACACAATATTTTCTCAATTACTACACTAATGCTCTAATATAAACATTAAAAACTAGCAAATTTAATAACATTCTAACTGCAACCAAGTCTAGTCTTACCCACGGTCCGAAATATGATTTGGAACCTGAATAAGGGAAATTTTGAAAAAATAATGTCTTTCATTAATTGCCAATCGAGAAGATAATAATTAATTTCGATGATCTTATTATTTTGTCTAAATTTTGGTTTATATGTACGTTAAAGTGTAATGGGTCGAATTGAATCCATACAGTGACAAGTCCACAGAAAGCTCGTGAGTCTGCAAAACATGATACTAATGTAGAGACGATCTAATTTTTTTTTACTATAAAAAATCGAACTCCCGCCACTAGGCAACTATCCACGCGTTATATGGTATGTAGCCATAAATCATTTGTAACCAGTATAAAAGAATTTCGAAGAAACTTAAAAAGAACTAATGGTTTTGTGATCAAAGCGCTTGGACAGTAAACCAGAGACGAGGGTTCGAGTCCCTTTACGTTCATATTTTTAACTTTTCTAAAACATTTTTCTACCCTTAGTGTGAAATTACAATTTAAAAATGTTAAAAATATAGATCTAAATGTATTTAAAATTATATAGTGGCATATAAAAATAATACATAAAATAAAAATATACACATTTAATTTGTATATACGTAAAAGTTACTTTTCGGTTTACTTAATACGCAAAGGAAGGTATTTCAGGCACAATATAAGAAAAATAATTAAAATTATATATAGATGATAAATATATTTTATGATAATTGTGATTTTTTTTGTGCTCTTGATAAAGTAGTCGAAATATTTTTTCTTTTTAAAAATGAAGTGTCATGTAATTCCTTTTGTTCTTAGGAAATAAAATTATAACTTACTTCTTCATCGCGCTTTACATCCAGGCTTCTGAATATAGACTCCATTTCGTCCAACAAACTTTGACTAAAGTCAGCACATCCTTTCTATAAGGTAAAAAATAGTAAATAAAATTAGTATTTAGTATTAATGAAGTAAATACAATAAGGGGCCAGCGTTTTCATCGATCTCGTAGCGGCTCTCCTTGCAATGGCTACAGTTTTCTTTGTACTCGTACTACACCTACAAATAATTTAATAAAAAAAGCAGTTCCAAAATTATGTTTGTATATTCTCCCATCCCTTGTCACACTTTGCCAGCTTTCTGCCTCCCCTTTAAAGTAAGACGTAATAAATGGATGACCTCTATTTTCTAACATTAAAATCAGCTTCACGCTGTATCCGGCACAAAGCAGGGTAGGCAGAGAGATCGAACCCACAACCGTCGCGTTACAGTCACACCCATGTGCCGCTGCGCCGCGACGTCCTCTACGACCTCATTTTCTAACATTGAAAAGTATTAATTCAAAATACTTACAATAATAGGACTTTCTGGAGGACAATCTCCTTTCAACTCGGCTGCAATACTTTCCTGTAAATGTAAATAAATAACGTAAGAATTTCATTGGATTTTATTAAAATATCTTTTGTCGTGATAAGGTTCACGCTGTTTCCTGTATATGGCAGGTTACAGTAGGGAGAACCAAACAGAAAGACAATACATTCCCCACACATTACCCAACTGTAGTTGGACATTGCAAGTTGATTGGTGGACCTCAACATCGTGCTTCTCTTTACCATTGCGAGGAAATATTATTATTATTTTTTCCAAAAGAAAATCGAGACCAAAATCACCGAGTTAACAGTTAGATGCCGCGCCACTATGACCTCAAACATGAATTTATTATTTGTAACATGAAATAGGTGATTTTTTTTAAATTATTATAAAATAAAACCCAACACACCACGGACTTTGATGGTCTGTGCCTTTTTCTGCTCTTTATGCTTTTGTTTTATGAAATTTAGACTTTTTTGATTTTAATTACAATATACTCATTTACACAACAAAAATAAGTGGTTTAATTTATCAAACTTATTTTATTAATTACCGTGTCAGTATCAGATATTTCATGATATTCATGAACCTCGTCGTGTTTTGGGATCTCTTCATTTTTGTTGGTGCGACCAAGTGTTGCACTTTTCATCTAAAACAGATATAATTTAATGCTAAGTAAAGTTACTTTTTCGCTTTTCAATTAACTAATCGATTGGTATATTATAAAGCGGAGTTCGTTTGGTTGAAACCGGTAATATAAATCTTCACGCTGCTTCACGCTGTATCCACCGCACACAGCAGGGTACACAGAGAGAGCCTAGTGTTAAGACACTCCGTTCCCCACTTTCTGCCGAATTCTGGAGGCATTGCGTGTTCAGTCGCAGAACTCAACGCCGCGCTTTGCCTCGACACCAGAGTGAAGAAATGGAAATATAAACGTAAATAAATATTTCAATTCCTCGAGTGTGAATCGAACCCACAACCGTCGCGTTACAGTCCTTGTGCCGCTGCGACACGACGACCTCTCTCGGTAATATCGAGGAGAGGAGTATTATATATTATTTTCGAATAAAAATTTTTTTTTGTGTTGGATAGTCCATTTAACGTAGAAACGACAGGGGCGTAGCAGCAGGTAGAATCCATACCTATATTATAAATTCGAAAGTATTTCTGTCTGTCTGTCTTTTACGCAATCAGGGCCAAACCGCTAATTTAATTGTAATAAAATACACATATAGAGATACATGAGAGTACCGGGATGAACATAGGATACTTTTTTTTTCTTATATTTGTAATATTGTCGATATATACTAATATATTAAATTACATTTTAATTTGACATGCAATTTATTTCGCCATGTTAATAACAATCGTCGCTACGCGTTGCTAAGCAACGGCTTGCAAAGTTTGTTGTTTTAAGAAAACGTCACCCAAAGTGAGTTTGCTTCATGCATACATGGCGCGCGCCGATATAGATTTATATACATAAACAAAAATTAGATGATTTCTATAATTTGATATTCATCCTTATGAAAATAAATATCATAGTCACTTTTAGCATTTCATCTTGATGGAAATTATAGTTTACTGTATAACATTCTAATAAATAAGGAGATGTCACTGATTCCAAATGGCCTAGCCTACGAGTGGTATAGTATGACCGACGCGAACGGGCAGTTGACTTTGATGGTTTTGTAAATTTTTATATATTTTCGAATTATTATAATTTTTTATTGTTATTTGCTGCTTATAATTAATTTATCTCAGTTCGGTTATCTATACCGATGTTATACACTTAAAATATCGTAATTTTAATAATTTCGGATTTTATTAAAATTTGTTCGCAAAAATTAATAATTAATTAATATAGAAAAATGTTTGGTACGCGCGCCCGGCAAACTTTAGGTACTTTATCTAATAATTAAAATTTCCTTTAGTACTTTTACTTCTTTTGTTTGTTCATTTCGGTTATTCAGATATTTTTTCTAATAATAAATCTCCACTTATTATTATTTTTTAACTTATTTTAATAATTTAGGCTTATATTTTCGCGGGCGTAGCCGCGTCCGGGCCCACTAGTATAAAATAAATATATGACAAGTTTTTAATGGAGAACATAAACGAAAGTAAAACTGCACTGTAGATCTCACCTTATATAGAAGACTGGTTGTCGGTTCTAAGATCGATTTGTGGCCTTTTTTACTTCCTTTGGACTTGTCAGCATCTACGGACAGTATATTTTCTTAATTATGGATAATATTCATATATTATAGAGAAAATAATATATGAATTAATTATTTAAAAATGTATATAAAAAATCCCCGCAAAATCTTCCGCATCCGCTATGTTAAGACGAGAAGATTGATGTAGTGACGAGGATATAGAAACAAACATACATAATACTTGAATGGGAAACATATTACCCATTGCGGCGTACAGTCTAGTAAAAAAGATATAAACTTACACGATAAATCAACTTCATCACACTCTTTGGGTTTGGAATTAGAAGAGGTGAGTAGTGGATATGGCGAAGTATTAGTGGTTGTCAAATGTGATGGTGAATTAGGATTGATCAGTGGCACTTGTTCCAAGTCCTCCGATGGCTTGTACGGAGTCACTATTTGGCGAGGTGGCTGGAGAAAAATGGTAAATCGTTATTTATTTATCACAAACATTCATGGACTTACTTAATATTATAAAGCTGAAGTTTGTTTAGTCGACCGCCCTAGTTACAGAAGCTACTGGAATGAATTGAAAAATTATTTTAGTACTGATATAGGTCATTGGTCGACGACGAGTATTGGCAAAATTATTTCAATTTAAGAATTTATGTTGATTTTTTTAAATGATTGTGAGTACTTTGGAAAATATTCTAATTTTAAGAGTTCTAAATTAATTTGGCAGTTATTAATAAGGTATATTACAAATTTACAATATCCAAACAATAAATAATACTCGTTTTATTCCGTTTAAGTTCACATATATCAGTGACGATTCAGGTTTTATTATCTTTTAAAAGCATTATTGACTAAGATCTTTAGTGGCAATTTAGAATAGCACAGATAACGTAGCAGTATAAAGGTTTCTCAACGCGGTGCTTTTTATTGCAACCAATTTTAATCATTACAATTCTCAGTTTTAACATGCCCAATTGTACAAACATACTTCCAGATTAGCTGAGGTTAATACAAGTGAATTGTGAGTTTTCAATGTAAAAAAAGGGGGTAAGGTATATACACATACGATCGCTGTTAGTAAGGGGCTTTTACAAATTACGTCACATGTTAAGGTGAAGCTTTAAATTTTTTAACTTTACATTTCAAAATATATCAAATAAGTATTAAAGTACAAAATTTGTGTGGACAAAAATAACTTCCGTTCTTTGTGTGGACAAAAATAATTTCCGAACGATTTTTTGACAGGAACAAGGGTCACAAAATTCGTGTGACATAATTTATAGGTGGCCCACAATTCAACATTCTTGACTATTTCTACGGTTGTTCTCAAATACTCACACAACCAGCAGAATCCAAAAATGACAAATCCCCAAAATAGGCACCATCCAGGCCCACGTGACCTGTATGCTTGACATCACCCTGTGGACTAGATATCATGCTTCGTTGTATCGTACGTTTCCCCGTATACGTGTGCCGTTTGACGTCAGAGCGCAATAGCGAAGAACGTATGGAGCGGGAAGAGTTGCGAGTTGGGTGCGGTGACAGTGAAGGCGCGAATGAACTCCTCTATAGAAAGTAATTAAAATGCTTTTTACTAATTACTATTACTTATTTTATATTTTGTATTCTTAGCGAGTAAATGCCGCTTCTGCAGCTTATAAATTAATCTGATGAAAAAGTTTAAGACCAATTATTGTTCCAATTGTTGTTGTGATTTCAATTAAACATGTTCTAAACAAAAAAATATATTTAGAAATTCTTATAAAATCCACAGAATAATTCCCTTATTTAGATATCAAAATTATCGATTGCATAGTAAAAAACATTTCATTATTGAACATTTAAGAGAAAATGTAATAAGACAGATTAAATTTAGAATGAGCAAATAAAAGGGCATTTGTTACGTTCTTTTTATAATGATTACTTCATTACTTACATATCAAAATATCTATTAATGATTTAATTATAATGAACTCCTTATAATTTAATACCCTGTTAAAACTCGGAAAACAAATGATAATGATATAATGTAAACCATATAGCAATACATTCAGAACACGTTCACTGAACTAGCATTTACACATGATCGATTTAAAGCAAATATGAATGATGTATGCAATGAAAACATATGGAGTGTTATTTTCTTACCTCATGCTTTAGATATGGTTTCGTTTGGTTCGGATCGAACATGCCACAGGCACCACCTGGAAGAGCTCCATACCACATAGCTGATTTAGTATAATTTCTGAAAGGATTTTAGGATGAAGTGTGATGGGCAAACCTATGATATATACATACATAATGTTTATGAAATAATAATAATAAGCTGCGGTCATGAAAAACTTACTCTCTCCCGAGTACGGTGATGATTTGCCGCGCTTTGTATTCGAGAAAGTTGTTACGTCTGCCTTCTTCTGATTTTTTAAAACTCGTTGTAGTCTGAACCTATATCAAATATAACGAATTTCAAATAAAATATATAATTACGTTTAATGAAATATTTACAAAAATTCAAAAATAAAAAAAGATATGGTCATACCTCGTCAGGTCTTATAGCTCGGAGTCGTGGCACCAAGTCTTTAAATTTCGGCCTATCATTAGGATCATGGGACCAACATTCGAGCATCAACGAGTAATATGCATCAGGACAGCATTCTGGACGCTCCAAACGCTGGAACAGAATATACTTCAATTATTATATATTTATTGAGATTGTGGGTCCGATTCCCACTCGAGAAAGTGAAATATTTATTTACGTTTATATTTCCATTTCTTCGCTCTGCTGTCGAAGCAAAGCGCGGCATTGAATTCTGCCACTCAACACGCAATGCCTCCAAAATTCGGCAGAAAATGGGAAACGGAACGTCTTAACACTAGGTTCTCTCTCCCTACGCTACTGCGTGCAGGATACAGCGAGAAGCTGATTAAATTTTAATTTTATTATATATTTAATGAAATTGTGCAGATTCATAGATTAGGTTAGGTGACCATTGACATCGCCTAGACGTAAAAAACCAAATTTTGTTTCTTTTTAGACCAGTTCTCTTAGTCCAATGCAATTTGATATAAAGTTAATAAAAAAATCATAACAAAGTGTATAGTAAATATAAATTTACCTGATAGACAGGCGCATCGATAGCTTCTAGAATTTGTTGACCAGTAAAAGCTGCCCAAGGTTGAAAACCATATGTAAACATCTCCCATAGGCATACGCCAAAAGCCCAAACGTCACTCGACGACGTAAATCTTAAGTACAGTATACATTCTGGAGCACACCTAGGTGAAATATTAAACGTAAGAAAAACAATAAAGGTGCAAGTAGAATACATTACAAAGGTGAAACGTTAAATAAGTTCGGTGGTCATTTCATGCCAAAGATATTGACATATTATATAAATATTATATTGCAATTACAATATTCTTAGATGTCATTGTAATAAGTAGTAGTAGTAAGTTTAATTGAATTACCATGCCACGGGTAATTTGAGATTCACATTATAATTTGTTTGATAATAGTCCTTTCCAACACCCAGCGCCCGAGATAGACCAAAGTCTGAAATTTTAACTCTGTCCTTGCTAAATACCAATATATTTCTCGCCGCTAGATCCCTGAAAATTTAAAATTATTATAAATATGGTAAGAATAAAAGAAAATATATAATATATTGTTAAAATGTGAGATAAATTACCTGTGTATCAGTCTTTTGTTCTCCAAATAAGTCATACCATCACAAATTTGTTCTGCAAACTGACATAGAATTGCAACTGAAAAGTTACAACGCAAGGTAACTTCGCGAAGACATTCTAGCAATGAGCGTAATGGAGCTAGTTCAGTTACCTACAAATACAAGACTATAATAAGTTAATGTGGAAATCAGGCAGGTGTGGCCAGTCGTGGCGCAGGGGCACGTGGCAGGTGGTGGATTTGATTTCCACTTGAGAAATATAAATATTTTATATTTTCATTCCGCCACTCAAGCACGAAACTGTGTCTTAACATTTCTATGAGTGGGATAGAGTGTGTAGCTGAAAAGTAGCAAAAAAAAAAACAGCTTCACGCTGTATCCCGCACACAGCCGGGTAGGCAGAGGGAACCTAGTGTTAAGACACCCCGTACCCCAGTTTCCGCCGAATTCTGGACGCATTGCGTGTTGAGTGGTGTAACTCAACGCCGCTCTTTGCCTCGACACCAGAGCAAAGAAATGAAAATATAAATCTGAATAAATATTTTATTTCCTCGCGTGGCGTGAGCCCACAACCGTCGCGTTACGGTCACACTCTTGTGCCCCTGCGGCGGTCTCAAGCAAGAAATAAAATATGTATTTAGCTAATATAACAATAAGTATTCAGTATATTATATATACCAGCCTATAACTTACCAACATTAACGAGTCTAAATGCAAAACAACACCATACAATCGCACAATATTAGGATGCTCTATACTGTGCATTACTGCTGCCTCCTTAAGAAATTCCGTAGAGTTGGACGTCATTTTTTCATTACCAAGACATTTGATTGCGACTTGTAACTGCAAATTTATGTATTTGGTTAGTTGTAAATAATACTAATATAAAATATTTAATTATAATTTTTAATTTAATAATTACTAACCCTTTGATTTCCGGTCGCCCATGTTCCCTGTTGAACAACGCCAAATTGTCCCATACCTAGTTCTTTGTTGATACAAATGTCCTCTATAGCTATGATATGTTTTGTAGGAACTTTGATGTTGTCTGAATTCGATGAGTTCACTTGGAAGTCAGCTGACATAAATATTTGTCCTTTTGGCTAAAATGAGGAAGCTCATTACATTTTTATATCAAACTTAAAAATTATGTAATGTAATCCGGTGACGACAAAACTTACCAATTCATGTTTTTTATTAATACTTAAAAGTTTTTTTATTTTTGTCACATATGAGTTTGGAAAGAATTTCGAATAAAGTTTCTTGTATCTCCTTTGCTCAGGTCTTGATAGGCCGATTTGTACTAAGTCCTCCAATGCAACAAATTTTAGTTGTGATAACTTAGTAACTTTTAATATATCTCTGTAACAAAAATAGTAGGACATAAAATATATGTAAATTGTAATTATTGATATAAGATAACAATACTTATAATAAAAAAAGAATGATGTGTCGCCGATACAAAAACCCCTAAATGTGGAACTGAATTTTAAGTTTGATTAAAGGAGATATGTTCCTAGGCAAAAAATTACACATTTTTACTTAGAATATAAAATGTAGAATAAATGTAGAAATATATTTTTTTCAGGAAATCCCAGGACATTATCTGAGTATATGGTTTGAATTTAAACTCAATTTCTCCGAGCGTTCCCGAGATAAAGGATCTTGACAGACAGACAGGCAGAGGGACGGACAACAAAGTGATCTTATAAGGTTTCCTGTTTTGCTTAAAACGCACGAAAACCCAAAATATTATAACCCATAATATTTGCTACTCGAATTTACTTAATTGCACGCCAAAAAATCACGGGCAAATTGCAGTTGTAGAAGAGTATTTAAAGGCTTCATAACACATGAACATGATATGGATGCAAAGAATTCGCCAAGGTATGAAGCATTTCAATTTTAACTTCAAGGTCTTTTTTTGTGAGTCATAATAATATTTTTTTAAACTCTTACTCGACATTTTAAAATAACACCAAAGGAAACATCCGTATCGAATAAAACTGCAATTACAGTTTAGTGATAATTGAATTGAAACAATAACTTTGAGGAAGGTTGCTTACTTCAAAGGTCTTATTTCCATAAGATAAGCATCTATGCCTAATACGAAATCGGCGGCATAAAAATAGTACTTAAAGTAGTGCCAGTAGTAATATTTTACTTCGACATTAATTAATTCCTATGCAATGTTTGAAAAAATCGCTTCGACACTTGATAGAGTTACTAAAAAAATACTGACGTGCGAAGTTTTTTATTTATCGATACCGACAGGAAACTATCGAAGGCGATTAAAAAAAATACAAATCTAATACAAAAACAATTATTTTAATCAATAACCGCTAATATAAATGGATCAAAATTAATTTCGATTGACCTAGAATTATGAAATGTGGCAGCTAGCATCTACTGGTAATACTAATTTAGGAAAAATCTGAAAATTATACATTTGTAGTTAAATCTAAAAATATAATAGCCTTAAAAGGGGAGCAAAATTTAGTATTATACCTGCTTGTTTAAGTGAAGTATCAGATGAAAAGTCCAGGTGCCCAATCAGTGGGTTGGCCCTTACAGTATGGGATTTATGGGGGGTAACAACCCGTGGCGTTAAAGTAAATTTTTTCAATGTCTATTACGTCTACGAAATTTAAATTGTATGTGGCTATCTACAAGCTTATTAATATATATTTTTTCATTATTTATAAGGATAAATAGTAAAAAAATTGGTTAATTTTTAAGGGTGATTTTATATTTAACCCTGTGAATTAACCTACCAAATGATATATACATATTATGTATATATTAGTTAGCTTTTTATCGCTATAAGTTACATAGAAATATATTTTCATAATATATATGTTTGAATCTCTTAGTAATGTCATCAAAATATTTAATGTAAAAATAAATTGAAAAACAATTTGTTATACAACCTATAAGATAGAAATACTTGTAAAGAGACACTGGTTAAATTTTGTGCTACAGGACATGAGAGCCAATGGTCTTAAACACCGAAGATGTTAGAGACCAAAGTGGTGTAGGTTGATAAAAAAAGAAGATCTTAGCAAACACCAGGACCAATGCTAGGAGAAAGAAAGGAAGACTTTGGTGAAACATCTCAACCAACATAATATTATTACATTTTCGGACACAATAAAATAATAATTCATAAAAAGAACTTATTTTACTTCTGTCTTAGAAATTGGAGAGCCAAAGTATTTTTTTTTTATTTGATTTCTTTCGCATCAACCCCACATACCTTTTAGTAGCTGAAAACTTAATTCTATCCTTATATTCTATTTAACCTTATACAATGTATAGTACAATAGACAAATACTCATGTTATTTGCATAGTTCTTGTTAATTGAATTCACAGCAATACACAAACATAAAATTATGTGTCAAATATTAAAATTATTTTTATACGATATATAATAAACATGAATGAAGTTTCATACCTTATCTGCCAGACAATCTATATTTTTTTGTTTCACAGGTCTCAATTTAAAAATAAAAATAAATATTTATAATTTAAAAATGTAACAAATTATTTGAATTGTTCTCTTCTGTTATCACTCATTAACAAGAAAGTTATTCTAGAAAATATAAGAAACAGCTATTTTGTATTTTCATTCTCTATCTGTAAGATAGCATTAAATATTAGTTTACTATCTGAAACTTTAGTCATAACCAGTGAAACTGGCCCTTAGTGGTGTAATGAAAACCTTTTTTATATTTTCATGTGTACAAAATGAAGGAGAGGCTCCTTTCTTCATTTTGTCTACATGTTGGTATTATTATCCTCTAAAATAAAAATTTAATGATAATAGTTTATAAATATTTAAAAAAAACAATTTATTACACCTTTTATAAATATAATTTGCAATAGAGGCTCACTAGGATTTCCTTTACTTAAAGTAATTTATTTCTTAATATTGTCTAAAAATGTATAATTTAAATAGAATATATAAGTAAACAACTTAATAATAAGATTCGCCTAGAAGCAATATATAAATATATATTAAACTATAATAGTATGCTATGCTAGTTAGTTTTCATTCATTTTAATATAATAAAACGCATCTCGAAAATAACGGCAATCAAACCTTCAGTACATACGTTGCATGGACGAAAATAGGATTGATATTCAATTCGCAAATGTTAAAATAATTCGCATTGTTTATCACAGAATTTAATATAGTTACCTGAATAGTTCATAATACTGTCCGAGCTCAGCTTCCTCTAAAAATTCCCTCAAATTTTCTTGATCTTCAATGATGTTGTCTAAAAAAAGTATTAAATATTAGTTTCGAATTTCATAAAATATAGAAGACGGAAACGATTGTGGCACGCAATTCATATAACGACTATTACCCATGTCTTTATCCATGTGGAAATTTTTGATTTTAAATAGAACACACTCGAAAACTTTAATTTATTTATAAAACAGTAAAGAAATGAAAACAACTTTCAAGTTTTGAGACGCTTATTCTTTGACTACTTGAGTTGAGGCTTGACTTCTAGCAGTTTAGTTAGCTTAGTACAGTACAGAATACAGATAATATAAATATGACTTCATTGCTTATAATTATATTTGCGAAAATATTTGTAAATTATAAGCCATTGGGGTGTTTCTATTCATAAAGTATTATTTTTAATTATCAAAATTTTTTTAAAAAGAATATATCTTATATATGTTATTTTTTTACCGAATTGCTTGCTACTTCATATATTTAATAAACTTATTTAATTTATATTCAAATTCTATAGAATTATTGAATAAGAAATAAAATGGCGATTTTTTCAGTTCCTTATTATTGGCATCATAATTATATTCATTTCTTAATTTGTGATTAAAATATCATTGAGTTGAGGTAAGCTAAATATGACTGCACAGATTTGATTTTAGGATTTTTTCTTACTTTAGAATATTTTCTTCTCCATTCATCAATGCGCAAAAGTTCCGAAAACCTACCGTCAAAGTGGCCACGACACATTGGCCTTACTGTACCTCTATAAATAATTTCCTATATTAATAACATATACAAATATAATCCGTATAAATCAACGGTGGCACTTGAAAATTGTATTTATCAAATTGTATTGCAGATTTGAACTTGAAGTAAAATTTTTGACTAAGAATACTCTTCATTATACTTCAATCTTCATATTAACGTTGATTTAAGTTAAACTTATAACAGTACTATTTAAATCAAATAGTATATAATTATTTTATTATAGTTAAAATAACTTAAAAGTTAGTTTTTTGTTATCTGTGTCACATTATTGTTCTGTAGAAGACTAGAAGTATAATAAGAATAAACATTATATATAAGTAAATGTGTTCTGTGATTATATATAATAATGATTATTATTATAAATTTGTATAAATTGTCACCCAATTTTAATAGTAACTAATTTAAGTATTGTTTTATTCAATTAATTGTAAAATTTTGCATATTTTGTCATCGTTGTTAAAGCAACCTGTGATTATTGCCTTGCTTATTAAATGATGGGAATATACTTTGTGATTTTTTTATTTAATTTATTTATCTTTCCTTTTTTGATTTGATGAAAACTTCCTTTATTTCTAAAAGATTCATAAGGTTCTATCGGTTATTTATATGCGGTGTATGCAGAGAGAAGTGATATATTATCATTCTGCTGCTGATGCAAGGAAGCCAGAGGGAATCTGGGAACGTAGATTTAGGATATTTCGTCCCACATTATGACATTTTCCGCCGACTACTTGATGCATGATGCATTGCGTGTTTAGTGGCGAAACTCAATGTCGCGCTTTTTCTAGTTATCAGAATAATAACGTTCCCCCTGAGTGGGAATCAAGCCCACAACTTGTTTACAGTCTCACATTTATGCCCCTGCGCCACGACGGCCGTCATTAATATTTACATATAAGTATATTTGTAGCTCCGACCTCCATCTCCTGCCGTTCCGGACATGGCGTGGCAGATGGATCGTTGCAGCCCTCGTAAGAACTGGCAGGGGTCGCTGCGAGCAAGTATTCCATTTTGGACCGTAGTGTTTGGCGCTCTGTTCTCTCTGACTATCCCGCTAGGGATAAAGCGTGAAGCTGGGTTGGGTTATATTGTGTTATACGAGTATATGTAAACATAAGTGAAGACATAACGGGGAAGTTGTTTAAGAAATATAAACATTCTTTAAGCGTAATCCAACCCTTGGATATAAAATTTAACACTTACTAATTACTACTGCTTACTGCAACATCAAAACATTTAAATTAATATGAAGTGAATACATACAAATATAAAAATGGAATATAAAAAAAGAAATACATATGTCACAAGATATTTATTAATTAATCATCAACATCATCATCATTAATTAATATTGTAACATTAGTGTATCCTCGTGAGGTCTTCCACAATTTTGATGATATCATCCACTGTAGCATCGCGCATCATGCCGCCGCCGTCGTCGATCTAAATATACAAATACATTCATTAAATAACATTAAATATATATGTTTTTTTTATAACAAGACAAGGCAACCTCAGGTACGGATCTCCTGACGGTAAGTTATCACTCTAAACTGATATGCTGTTTCGTAGGAACTTCCTTCCAAGCAATTATAATCTAATAAGAATTAGATTAAGAACATTGAAATCGCATCATTCGAAACCACTCTAAATCAACAGCAGTTTAGTCATGTCCAAAAAACAGGGCAATCTGGGCACGATATTAAAATTATTTATTGCATTTAAAAAAAATCTATGCCCAAAAAATTAGATACATATAGATTACAGGTACTTCTAACTTAATTTTAAAAAGTAAACAGGACAGACTGAATTTTTTTTCAGATTTTTTATGAAGAGAAGACTATCACTAAAAGAGAAACTATATGAATTATAAGACAGGAAGGTATAAAGAATTATCCTACCGTGTGTGCGTGTGTACATATGTTACCTGTAATTTATGCACAGTCTCCTGCTGCTTCTCCCTCGACAGATCCAGGAAGCTCTCAATAAGGTCCCCATCGATGAATCCTTCAGTGGGCTCAGTCTTGATGTCCGTGTTGAAGGAGCGCCAGAACGCGTGCGGTATTTTACCCACTGACTTGATGGTGTGGTTCAGACGTTCCTCTAATTGGTGGAGGAACTCGTACAGCTCTTGTGGTAATTGAACTACTAGACCTGCGGTTGTTGGAAATGATTGGGTTCTTTATTAAAATTTGTGTGTAGTATTTGTGGTTTTTCAATTTTTAATTTCTATTGTCTTGCAAATAATGTTTATGAAGAGATAAAAATTAATTTTGGATTTTAGCTTTTTACATTCTTAGTTTACACTAAGGATAGTAAAGTATTTAAAAAAACGTACAAATACTTATTTCTGTTGTTGAAGCTGCTTATTATAATTTCTTAACAAGCATATAAGATTTTTTTCAGCTTCAAGTTTTATCCGTTAGTCCGTTCCGTTGAATTTTCGACGGAATCAAACCCAGTCACATACCTGTGCCACTGCATCTCGACGGAAGAATTTGATGTTTTATTTACTACATAATTGTATTTCCTATTAGCAAATATGAATATATTTTTTTAGTGAAAATATGCAGCATATTTTGAGAGGTGGTAAAACGTGCCAATATTTAAGTTCGAGTGTGAGCCTGTGGGTATTCGTGTATGTATAAAATATAAATGTCCACGAGTGTTTACGGGTTTACGAGTGTGTGTGCATGCACTCACAAATGGCGCCGGTGACGGTGGCGAGCAGCACGGGGCGCGACACGGGCGCGGCGGTGTCGGCCAGCTGTGACACGAGTGTGCCGCGCCGCATCACGTTGACCATGTCGCCGAGGTGGAACTGCCCCATGTAGCCCATTTGCTGGCGCTCCTCATCCGTGGTCGCCGCACTGAATACGCATTATGTTATTAAAATACTTGTGGTTTTGAGGGTGACTTTTTCAAACGAGTCTAAGGACGATGGTACGCGGATCTAATAAAATTCGGATCAATAAAATCGGATCGGAGCGGATAAAATTTTCATCAAAAAGAAAAACTAACTTCAACAACGAACTAAAAAGTAAAAAATAATTTTACAAAGATTTCATAATTTTAAAGTCAGTGCCAAGTAAAACAAGCAGGCCCAGTAAGTTAGTTGATATTGTAGTAAGGTTGTTATGGCATTGTCTTGATTATAAGTAGCACTAGCTTGACACTGATACTAAAAAATTCTATACCACTGTACTTGTGTACCTATCTTTCTGACACACGAAGAGATTCAAGCTGTTCTCAGCGCCGAGGAAAGTATCATCGTCTAATATTTCTAAAGCCGTCATCCAGTTGGGGCTATAATCTCTGGCGATCTCTTCGAAACTACCCTCCATCTGTTAAATAAATAAATTAATAATAAATAACGTTATACTAAAATTTTAAAATTACCTAAGAAAATAATATTTCAGTCATAGAATTTTAATGAATAAAATAAAAATGAAGACAATGACAATTATTTTTTTTATACAGTTTCTATTTTGTTATCCATATGTGTTAGACGCAAAGTAAAAAGTATGGTGTACATTTAAAAGTCACTAAGGAAATGTTAACAAAGTAGAAAGTTTAAATATAATAAATGAAATACCTGTTTATACTGCAATAAAGACATCGATCGCATGAGATCTCCTACAATTATGAAATCACCCTTGACTTTGAGATATAATGCTACAATATTGTTAAAATGACTGCATTCTAGCCGAAGTTCCTTTTCCGACGTCCACTCGAACAGTCTTACCTATAATATAAAATATTAAAGCGAGATCGATATATATAATTATGTACTAAAACTAATGAGAACCAGATAGATTTTTATCTAATCACGCTATATCTAGTACATGATAGGGCAGGTAGGAAATTAGAAACCTAGTGTTAGGATACTCTATGTTCCCCACTTTCCCTCGAGTTCTGAAGGCAATGCGTGTTAAGTGGCGGAACTCAACGGCGCGACTAAGTAATGGTTAATTAATTAATTTAAATAATCTCTTCATCTATTACACACAGATTAAAAATAAAATTACTTCTAGATTTAAATAACACAATTCAACAACTGTTCAGAAATTAAAACTATTACAGCATTATACACTCACTGTACTATTAATAGACGCTAGTAGTTTCCCATTGAACTCTACGAGGGAGAAACAACCGCCTCTGATCTCTTTTTCAGCTACTTGCGTCAGTTTGTACTCGTTCCAGTGGAAGATGAGAATTCTGCCCTGTTGATAGAAGGAAATATTGTTTATTTTTATCGAAAGTTTGAGGCTTGTTAAGTATACAAAAAACACTAGTTTTATAATTAAGACAAATGTTACTTATAATTATTTTGAGTTTTTAAATGTCTGTGAAAGGAAATTGAAAATGTTAACATTTCAGAAGATAGAATCAAACCCACATCCGCTACGGTTAGTCAGATGTATGTTCCACTGCGTCTCGACGGACACAATACACAGACAATACGAGTATATGTGTGTTAGTTACGACTTCGTTGCTCTTCAGTATCTTTTACAGTTGTTTTAGAGTACATTCTTGAAATGGTGTGGTTTAAAGATTTTGTTCCTCAATTCCTCAGTGTGTGTGTCTTTATGTGCTTAAGTATCTACGTCGTTATGTGTGTGTATGTACCTGTTTGGGCTCAGACTCCTCTGGGTTGAGCAGCGCGGTGCCGACGGCGTAGTAGTGGTTGGGGTCGTCTGCCAGCTTGCACGACACCAGCGACATCGCGAACTCGTTGCTCTGTAGCTGGTGCGCGTGGAGCACTGCGCAAAGTACATATAAACGTTACTTTGTTTTAATTAAATTGAGAATTGAGTTGAGAATTAGTCTTCGTCTTTTTTGTATCAATGGAAAAAGTATGAGACCTAACTCTTCACAATACAATTTACCTTCCAGAGTCAGAGATACGAAAACAATTTAATAACTCCTACTAGTATTTATATTATCCTACTAAGTAGGTGAACTTCCACGTCGATATAGGCAGGCGCGTGCCCACTCATTGCTACACCACTCTAGCTTGTCCACGCAAATTCGAAGGTTAATCGATGATGAGCAGGTAGTGGACACCACTCCAGCTCGCTCTGCTCTCCTATATACGAGTGAATGAGTACACAACACAAGGAGGGTGGTCACCTTCGAAGGTATGCTGGTCGATGACGAGCAGGTTGTGCACCTCGACGTCGGCGTGGACGGGCGCGTGCTTGGCAACGGGCGAGGGCGGCACGCCACTTGTGGTGGCGGCGGCGGTGGAGGCGGACGAGCGCACGCACACCGCTTCGCCGCCTTCGCTGCTGTTGCACCACTCCAGCTTGTCCACGCGCATCGTTATTACGCCGAATGTCTGCAATGAGTGCGTTACGTGAATTTAATTTATTCAGATCGAAAGAATAGAACCAAAATTTTTGTTAAAACCAGGATTACAACCAGAACCACTTAGCATGTTCTGTGACCTGTCTCAAGCATTTGATTGACCTCCTATTTAGCTGACAGAGTTGTAAGGTTGTAAATGAAGTCTTGGGTCGAAGCATAGAGATCTCACAGGGACTATTCTTGGTCCTTTTCTATTTTTAATACATATTTACCATATCTAATTGAAAAGAACCATGAGATAGTATTGTTTGCTGAATACAATTCATTAATTTTGAAAAGACGACAAAAGGTATCAATGTTAACAATAACTTATTATGGAATAGGAAAATATATATGTATGATTTTCATCTAACAAGAAAATTGTGGTAAAAAATACTCAAGAACTAATTAGTGAAGAACTTTGATCACATTAAAATACATTTTTACATTTCTATTTTTAAAACGTTTCAAATATTTACGTGTTTCCGAAATTCAAGGATTCTGAATATCACAATCATATAAAACATCTAATATAATGATTCCACAAAAAAATCTGTTAATTCCGAAACCAGAATTTTCCTAAATATAATAAAAAAAAAGGAAATCCCATACAATCTCAACATACCTGTGAAGCCTCTTGATATGCAATGCGTCGGGGCGTTTCACCAAGTGGCACAGTGCGAATGTGTAATTTCTGTATTTCATCTATTGTTCCTATTGTCACAGTACTGTCCGTTGCCAAAGCTAGGCTAAAAAATATATTAAAAGATTAAATATAAAATACAGAGTGGTCGACGAGTCGTGGCTGCTCTGAAGTTAGCGGTAAATAGCTGCGCTGATCGGGAATTTTCTTATTAATTAATTATTTATTTTTATTACGAAAACAAATAGAATATAAAATTCACATTACACATTTTAAAAATAACACACAATCCAATCAAGTTTCTAGGGAAAGGGATAACTAGGGATAAATCCCTAATGGGGTAGTGAGAGGGAACAGACCGCAAAACGCTACGGTCTCTATACTCGTATACCCCTTTCGGCTCGTCCACTGTCATCAACCTCTTCATACATGCCCTCCGAGGAGTCCTCATGCTTTTAAGTGACCTTCCATTAGTATCTTTGTTACTGTGTTTTCGAAGGTCAATTGACCCTACCTCTCTTATCGCTCACTTTTCCTCTCTCTCTTTATGACGTGCCCAAACCAGCTGAGCACGTTGTTCTTCATTCTCATCGTGACATCCTCGCTAGTGCCTGCCATCCTGAGTATGATTGCGGATTTGAACAGCTAAGCTAACTCGGCATATCCTACGAAGAGATCGCATTTCCACAGTACTCATCTTTTTTTCATTCTTTTCTTTTTCTGCAATACCACCGTTTCGCGTCGACACCAACAATGCATTGTATACGGCTAAATGTGGACATGTTCTGACATTTCGTCGTCTTATCAATGCAGTTAAGGAACCATTAACCATGTTACCGGCAGCGATACGCTTTTCCGTATCTATCTCATATTTTTCATCTCTACTGAACTTGTTCTAATATCTTACCATATACACTAATCTTGCATTCCATCCGTCATTTTTTTTAGTCGTGAGTGAAGAATGTGCTATAGTTCAGAAGTGCTAACTTCAGGACGGTGACAACTTGATGATATTGTAGCGTATAAATTAAGATAAATATACAGGCAGGCATCGTAGTATTAAAACCTAGACTAGTATTAAAACATCCTTTTCAAAATGTTTTGTACCATATGTTAGCTTCACGCTATGCCCCGCATAAGGCAGGGTAAACGGGGACCTAATATTAAGATACGTCATTCTATTAATTTTCATCCGCCCAATTTTCATCTCCTCCATAGAGATTTAATGAAAATAATACATTCCCACTAGAGATGATAAAGAAATATATAGTAATGAAGAGGCTTTAGTAGGTTCGATTCCCTCTCGAATCCCTCTCTTCTCGATTATTCTGGCCCAACTCGACAATTCAAATTCTGACAATTCAAAGTAAAAAAAGAGTATCCCACCTGTCAGGGTACGCCGAAGCATTCAACGAACACATATGCGTAACTTCCTTGAGGTTGACATTAGAGAACACAAGCTTGTGATTGGACGAGAAGATCACTGTGGGCCGATCTGAACACGCGAATATATTTGTTGTTGATAGAGATCTGTTAAAACAAAAGAGTCAATACAAAAAAGAAATGAAGTATTGGAATTATAGTGTTATATGTGAAAGCTGCGTTGTTGCTGGATCACTGTTTAACTTTGATTTTGTGTTCAACTTTCAGAAAGGTAAAGGACACTAGTTTAAGACATTCCAATCTCATTAAGAAACTTCCGTTCCTCACTATTCGCCACATTCTGGAGGCATTGCGATTTGAGTGGCGGAACTCAAGGCAGCGCTTTGTCTCGTTACCGGAGCGAGTAAACGAAAATATGTAGTATTACATTTCCTCCGATGGGATCCAAAACTATAACCGTCGCGATTACAATCTATGTATATGTATAATAATATAGTATAATTTACCTAAAACTCCTCAACACAGTGGGCTGTGTGCCCAGCGTGACTTTTTTCTTATTAGCCAGAACACCCGTCTCTTGATCCACAGTGAAGTAGAACATGGAACCGTCTCCGAGAGCGCACAGTAAGTAGCAAACACCCTCTAACACGCAGATCAGGAGGGAACGAGGGATTATCTCTGGAATATAGGTCTAATAATGTTAATGATTGTTCTGCATAATAACATTTACTTTTATACTTTTTTTAGCTTGACGCTGTTGACTACTCGTTCTACATTTTCCGCTGAATTGGATTGCACTATCGTGTAACTGTAAAGGCGACAGGTTGAACTTAAGGGAATGACTTTTTTTCAATATTTTCATTTCTTCACTCTGGTATTAAGGCAAGCACTTGAATTAAGCCACTCAAAACGCAATGCCTCCAGAATTCGACAGAGATGGACGGAGTGTATTAACACTATGTTCCCAGGTTCCCTCTGTCTATCCTGCACATAGCAGGCAGCTGGACTCTAAAAAAACAATAATACAAGAGAAATATATGATATACCGCCAGATAGTCTCTCCGTGTGTAAGGGCTCCAGCGAGGGCAGTCTCAGCACTCGCACACTAATGTCCGTCCACAGACCCACGCCGAGCAGAGCTGACTCCCCTCCCGGGCCTAAGTCTAGACACGCCACTTCCTCCTCCATGCAGACTGATCTAAACCATAAATAAGGTAGTTATTAACTTTTTTTTTCTTAGCTTCATGCTGTATTCTGCATATTATAGTAGGATGGGCAAAGCAAAACTGGGAACCTAGTGTTAAGACACTTACATTTCTCTCTTTCTGGAGCCATTTCGTATCGTGGCAGAATTCAACGCAGCGTTGTTTCGACGCCAGAGCGTGTAAATTATAAAATAAATATTTTATATCCTCTAGTGGGAATTGAATCCACAATGTGTCGCGTTCGTAGTCACATATTTGTGGCCAGCGTCACGACTGGTCTTTTTTAGTACTTTGTTTGCTACAATTATGTATGTTATTTGTGTCATCACTTATTGAGCCCCGATAAATGACAGGAGACGCACGAGCATGAACACTTACTTGATCAAGGTGAGCTCCCTGTCCCCGACGGCAAGCAGGTAGAGGCGCGGGCCGGCCGCCGCCACCGCGCGCGTGGCCGAGCACGCTACCACCGACAAGCCACGCGCGCCGCCCACTGCCCACTGCGCCGACAGGCCCCACTCGCCGCCCGAGCCGCGGGAGATGAGACGGATGCCCTCGTCCGTTACCTTAGGAAGCGAAAAAGAAAATAATTTCAGTACCATTTATTCGTATGTTGGTTAACCGAACAACCGCTTATCTGAACTACTGAACGCCCACTCCGCTCGCGTATTTTTACTTGTATTTTACTAAAATCACTAGATAAATATTTAAATAGAACAATATAGCAAAGTATTTTCTTCCGTCATAGTTCCTAAATCCTTCCTCTTAAATAAATATTTATTTTTCTCGAGGGGTATCGAACCTACAACCAGTCGATTTTGCGTTAACACTTTGTGCCCCTGCACCACAAGCCAATAAAAATATTCAATATTTCATTCCCTTAAGTGGAAATAGAACTCGCGTTTATAATCGCACTACAAAAAATACATTTTTGTAATTATTGAAAATTTATTATGTTTAAACACTTACTTGTATAAGTTGATCATGACAGACATTCCCAGTGAAGAATGTCTGTCGATCTGACACAAAGCCTTTGATTTCGGTCTCTTCCACTTCTTCGCCATTCAAAGTTAACACTCTGTTAATAACGTAGAATATAACAGATTTATTATATTAACATTATAATTAACATTACATTATTTAACCAAACAAGCATAAAGTGTATTTTAGTACGCAAAAGTACTTAATTTAGTAATAATTAATTTCTTTATAATAATTAGTTCATGTTATGACAAAACATATTTTAAGTATGCATGTTACCTGGTCTGCCCCACAAAGGAGAGCACGAGGGTGTCGTGGTGGTTGTCTTGGGGCGCCAGCATGAGCGCCCACATGCCCTTTATGCCGGGCAAATCGATGGAGGCCTGCTCCTGGATGCCGATACCGTTGCGGATTATACGTAGGGAGCCCATCTTGAATGCACCTGGTGAGGGTGGAAATAATTTGTTTAATCCATAGAGGAGACTTTCATTGTTTTCAATCAAGACATTCTATTCTCATATTTAATACATAGCCTCTTTAGAAACTAAATAAATCAAGTAGACTATTATAAGCACTTTTGAATCGTCGAATGAACATATAAAATCAAGCTACCACCAGTTCAAAAGGCAGTTCTGTAGAGCAGAGCCGGGAAGAAACTCAACAGTTGCTCTTTTCAATGTCAAGGGATTCCAAATGAAAATCCAATAACAGAAGGAAACAAAAAGTGTAAATAATTTAAATATAATGTTCATTTCCTGGTAGTAATTATTCATCTGGAGGAAGTATTTTGTCCCGGGCGCGAGTAAAGCTCGCTACTCCACTGTACATAGAGACAAAACAATAACAATCCACTCACCAGAACAAGTAATCAACTGATTCTGCCCTTGTCTCTCCAAATCCACCACACACATGTCCACAATAGGCGCCAGGCTGGTGAAACTCTCCATGGGTTGGACATACAGACAGGACTCGTCCCGGTTGGCCGAAAGCCTGATGAGGGCAGAGTCCCCTAAGCGAGACCCTATAAACACTACACCGTTGTCCAGGTATGTCATACATTCTGGTATTGGGATGTCACCTGGGAAATTAACAAGAATAAGTATAGTATTTACCTATAATTACAGAGTGTTTTTGTCACCACCGGTTTAAATGAAACCACAGTTTTAACTACACTATAAAAGCCTAATACAATTTAAAAAAAAACCCTAAAATGAAAGATTTTTTATTTTCAAAAAAAAAAAATTCTACATCTAAACTGTTGAGGTATATTAATTAATTTTTTTAGGTATGGGTTTGAAATATTTTACCCTTATATGCTGTTCCCGTAAAAGGATTCCACTTCCACTATGAAAAAAATAAATGGAGGGCAGTTATTGCGCAAGGGCACAATGATACAGGATGTAGGTTCGATTCCCACTTGTGGAAATTAAATCTTTAATATTTTTATTTTGCTCAGGTAACGAGGCACAGCGTGTTTGGTGTTGAGTTTCGCAACTTAACGCGCCCCCAGAAGACGATGGAAAGTAGGGAACAGAAGTGTGTGTGTTATGGCAGCAGAGTGTCCTCACATTAGCTTCCCAAGTCCCCTCTAGGCCCCTAGGTGTGTGGGCCTATTCTCGTATGTGTGTTCTTATACTGTTGTAACCTGCTACTATTTTTCAATAAATATAACAAATAATGTTATTAAAAGTAAACTATACAAACCTAAAAGTTCTACTTTCAAATCCTTCACAGACTGCGTACCATCCATCTTCTCTTGCAGTTCCAGGAGTAGCATGAACAGTCTCCCTGCTATATCACCTAGTAAGTACCTCAGGCCACGGCTGTCTACTCGACAGTAACAGTGTATTGGGGTTAACTGAAATAAATAAAAATATAAGGAACCCTCGGTCTGTTATGTCTTTTTTAATATGAAAAACGATGAGAGCATTCATAATATTGTTTTGTTGTCGTAGACATGATTTTCTTTTTAAGAAAATATAAAAAAATTACCCACCTCTCAAAACAGTCCAAGCTCTTTGATCACTTGGTACATCGAAACTTTCTTAAAAAAGTATTTTTTGTTCAACACAAACTAAATTATAAATGTTTTGATTATACAAAAAAAAGACAATATAATTAAATTACCTTTATCTGGGGAGGTGCCACTGCCACATAACTTTGCCCATCATGGTATACTATTGACTCTTGTCCTATGACAATTGCACCACCTAAAAAGAAATATATGTAAAAAATTTCCTTTCCTTTTTTTCTCAGAGTACAAAGAGGATACATTATGTTAAGACACTATTTTCCACTTTCAGTGTCAATTTTTTAACATAATGCATTGTGGCATACGCCATAATTTAACACCACAGCTTGTCTATCAGAACATGAAAATGAAAAAATCATACTTTAAGTCGAAATGGAAACCACCACTATTGCATTTAGAATTGGGGTGATTCTGCTGCACCACAATGGCCTCATGTTAATAATAAGCACATGTCACTCAATATGGCAAAGCATGGCATTGAGGTCTGCCACTCAATACACAAAGCCTCCAGAATTTGGCGGAAAGTGAGGAACGGAGTGTCTAACACTTGGTTGCCTTTTCTGCCTATGCTGCTGTATGTGGCATACAGTGTGAAGCTGATTTAATTTGTAATTTTACTCTTTACTTTATCACTCAACATGTAAGAATTTAGCTCCAAAGAGCTACCATTTCAGTAAAGAAATTTTAAAAATACCTATTTAAAAAACATTATAATATAATATATAGTGAATATACCTAGTGGACTGGGCACTGGTATTAGTATGGAAGCTTCAGTTTCAACATTATCTTGTTTCCATGGCACTTTTGTAAATTCTTTGTCCCTTAAGTTTATTTCATGCGTCTGGAAAAATATATGTATGAAGATAATGTTATATTCCTCTTTTTTTCTCTGTTGGCAATATTTGTTATAGAAATATTTTACCTAAGGTTGATCTTGAGACACCATTCTCATTTATATATGAGTAAAAACAGCCTAAATTAATAAAAACAGCATGCTAAGATTAGAGTTGTGACGCAGTGGCGCAAGGATGTGGTTGTGGGTTCGATTCTCACTTGAGGAAATGAAATATTTATTTCCGTTTATATTTCTATTTCTTCGCTCTGGTGTTGAGGCAAAGCATGGCGTTGAGTTTAGATTCTTTGAAAACAATTATATAATTAAAAAGCTTTATGGACTTTTAACAAAATCTTGGTATTTGTTCCACATATATCCATGACACTTATTTAAAAATTTAGACACTCAAACATCTTAGGCCCACACAAATATTTGAAAGTAATAAAAATTTAGTAATAATATATCACCTTTATATGCCTTCCATTGAGATCTTGATGAATTAATATTAAAGTAGGATTAGAACAACCATACAAGAATTCTAAATCATATACATTTAATTCTTCCAACCTGAAAGCAAAGAAATTAAAGAACAATCATGTTTAGGCAAATGTGACCCAGTTGCAATATAATGTATGTCAATCATGCAAAAGTAAATTGATATAAAAATTTATATATGCATGGCTTATTTATAGCATGGCTGTTTAATTCTAGCATGGTGGGCAGAAGGAACCTAGTTTTAAGGCAATCTGATCCTCAATTTTCGAGTCATGGTGTGTAGAACAGTAGAAACCAATGCTGTCACAAGACAAATCTTGTTATGAGATAAATAATGTAATACCAAAGAATCAAACCCACAACTATCATAACAGATAGACACTGACACTGCCACTGCACCACTTTAGCCTTATATTAAAATCAGTTCAAACAATATAGAAACAATTTGATTCACTAACCTTAAACTAGCAGCTTTTAGCTCAGTAGAATCCTTATCTAAGGGTATTATTTTAAACAAACCATCATATAGCCTCAAACCAATCACTCGAGCCTGTGGGTCAATGACTGCAAGAATTCCATTCTCGGATGGTTTCCCAATTCTATCAGAAATATTTCCATGGGCTCTGGTAACAACTTCCAGTTCACCGTTGGCACCTGTCCTCCATTCTAATATCATTGCATTATATCTGGCAGTTAATATGAATACTAGATCTTTATTTTCGTACTGTAAAAAAGATGTTTTTTACTATTGTCACTAGAACTGAACACTAAGGATATATGGTAAGTTTCCCCAACTTTTTCTAAATCATTGGCTATACATGGAGTTTTTTAAATAATTATCGGTAGGTATTATTGTCCTTAGAGTCCAGACATTTGGACTGTCTTTTTCAATAACAACTTAATGTAATTTAACTGAAGTTATATTAATATGCAAGATTTTTATGTTATATCACTTACCGGAGGTCTAAATAGTTTCATCTTAGCCACTTTGCCATATAAACCAACTTCTTTCATTGGCCTCAGTCCTTCTGGAGTGACAAGGTACATCTCTAGTCGAGAGACTTTCGCCACAAGCAAATTTAAATCCGTAGGTGATGTGAAATTTCCTAGAATAGTACATTCATTGTAGCAAATATAGTACAATCGTATATGTTTTCTTAATACTTTTTAGCATTTTCGATATGTTTTAAGAGGCTATTTGAAGGGTCTTCTTGATGAATAGTATATAATTAATTTCCGTATCAGCAAATAAAAAATGTAAACTGCACATTTATGATTATAATAAGTCTTAAAATTTCTAAATGCATATATAAGAGATTATGCAAGTCAGAAGACTAACTAACATAAATAAATATAAAAGTAATTCCTCTTTTGCGAGTCGAATCTCTTTTTTTATTCTAACCTAACCTTATTCATACATTATCTAATAATAAAATAAAATCAAACTGTGTGCCTCCACAACTAATGACTAGTATAGGCTTAATTACTGATGGTATGAATCAAAGAATTTATTAACATATACGAATATGTCAATATTTTAATAAATTCTTTGCCATTGGTTCCATGTTGGCTACTCAGATTCTTAATAAATTTCATAATAGTACAATTTTTACCGTAAGTATAGTAATAATTTGTCAACATTAACACATTTTAGTAGAAGTGAAATATCTAGAATCATTCATAATTTAGACTCAAACGTAGGCATTGGAATAGATGGTACAAAAGTAATTAAATGTTTGAAGAAATACATTGACAGAGAATTGACAGACTGCATTAATATCTAGATGAAGGTATTTTTCCAGATGCTTTAAAAATTGCAAAAGTTACTCCAATATACAAGTCTGATGTTAAATCTGACCCCGGTAATTATAGGCCTATCTCTGTTTTGCCTGTTGTTTCAAAAATATTTGAAAAAGTTATTTACAGTCGACTAGATAAGTATTTATCCCAGATTGGGTTTATTTTTAAACATCAGAATGGTTTTAAAACATATTCAAATACTTTATGTGAAACAATAGACATAAGGACGAAAATTAAAAGAAATATAGATGCTAAATATATAGGCTTAGGAATATTTATAGCTTTGAGAAAAGCCTTTGACATTGTAAGTCAGCTTCTTTAATAGAATGGTATTAAAGAAGCTTAGAGGAAAACAGATCACCGGTACTGCTTATAAATTAATACAATCTTACTTAAAGAATTGTCTACAAATAATAAAAATTTATAAATATCAGAGTTCGACACATATGATCACTTTCGGTATACCCCAAGGATCAATACTCAGGGCCCTGTTATTTTTAATATATATAAATAATATCAGTGAATTATCACTTCATGGCGAACTTACACTCTATGCAGATGACACGAGTATTTTTTACGTTGGGCATTCCTTACAAGATATTTCGAAACACCTCGAACAAGATATAAATGCATTAAGGCGATGGTTTCAATGTAATCTTGGAACAATAAATATACAAAAAACTCACTACACTCACATATTTAAGGCTAAAAATGAAAAAATAACAAATTTTACTCCACTTTCTATAAATAACACAGAAATCAAGAAAACTAGCACAGAAAAATATTTAGGTGCATATAGAAAATATTAAATCTAAGTTCCCTACTTGGTTCATTGTGTGGTATCTATCGTTGCCTGCCTCGTAGTGTGTGCTATACAATATATTACTCATTAGTTCAGTCAAATCTAACTTATCTAGTTGAGCCACTGGTAAAAACTAACTTAAACTTTGCAAACTATTCAAAAGAAAATAATAAAACTGCTTTTCCATTTTAGCTTTTCCAAATAAGATATATAATGAAACTAAAATTTTAAATATTCATCAACTATATCAATATAACACATGTATTCTTATTCGTAAAATTTTACAAAACAATTTTCAATCGGAGCTATCTTTTCTGACAAATGAACAAAGAGGAAATAGATCACTTAGAAGTGCAAATACTTTATACTTACCAAAAACAAGAACCAATTATGGCAAAATATCTAGTATATATGAAGGAGCACAAATTTACAACAAATTACCTCAAATGTATAATTTTAAAACCAAAATTAAAGGAACATCTTAAAAAAATAAAATAAAATCCGATCCTGTATTATGACTTCTTCAAATGTGGGTAAACCTAACTTCATTGTAAATGGTCATGGTCAAATATGTTTAAATGATCTCAAAATAGGGGGTATATTGAGATAATTTAAACATATTTGACTTACATCCACTTTCACTTACATCTCTTAATTGTTGTTTTCTTTTTGTTATTTACCATGTTTTGCTGATTCCAATGCTCACATTGATTAATATGTATATATTTAAGATAACTATGTATATCTCTTTAAGTGAAATGTAATATCTTTTGAGAAATAAATAAACTCTTTAACCACAAATACATTAAGAAACATAAGATTGAGAAGATATCATTAAATATCTTCTCAATCTTATGTTATATATGAATATCAATAACAAAAATAATCTTATTGGCTCAAAATAGCTTTGAATATATACTATTAGGCTTAACCTCAGAAACTACCTGTAATACATGCTGTAACCGCTGTTGGTTTCTGTGCAGTTACAACGTAATGATAAGCCATGATGATTTCGATATTGTAAACTATTTACTAAAAAATCCTTTTATTTATTTCCTTTTAACATAATATAACATTGAAAGCGGCTGTCGGCTCAGCGTCAGAGCTTGAAATAACATTAAAAAGTTGGTATCGTTACTCTGGGTATCGATACTTGAAAAGTAGCGCTACCAAATTTACTTTTATATTTAAATAATTTTACCGTTTACTTGAAATCCACGGTATCATTAGTTATCGTAAAAATGGTATCGTTATAAGCTAGTTCAGTTACCGTCGCTCTTGTCTAATTCCGAGTTTTGTTCGTTTTTTTAATAAAGGTACATCGTTGGTTTTACAATCGTATTATTTACGCATTAACGCAAAATTAACCATATTATAACGTTATTATTCCGTTATGTTACCAAGTATCGCTACCAAATTGTAACGGTAATTAACGTTAATTTAAATGTGAATTGGTAACGTTAACCAGCCCTGGCTTGACTGTTGAATATTGACAAATAACCACAGATTAATTTTGTATTATAAAGATGACAATATAAGTTCTAAATTTTTTAGTGGCATGTCATGGATTTTTATAATTATAAACATAAAAAAACTTTTATAAAATCTAAAAAAATAAATTGACTATTATATCACAATTAATTGAACAAGTATGGTAAGGCAAAATTTACTTCACAGGTGGTATAAGTATAAACAATTATGAAAATAAAATGAGAATTTATAATACTCAAAAAGAAATAACGTAAAATATCTAGTTACCGTATGTCATTAAAAATTTAAATATTTAGGTTTAGTATATTATCACGTTTAACAAATATCTATATTAGCTATGGCGGCATTGACATCAGTGTTGCCAACCCTACTGTTTAACAGTAGATCTACCGTTTCTTAGCTTTTATCCCCGTTTTCTGTTTTAGTCCTCATATCTGATGTTTTTTGAAATGCGTAAAAATCGTTATGATTGTACCTATGTCAACAAGAACTTTACTTATTAAAGTTGACAAATATGTATAAGTTTGCACTCATTTCATACCTTCGTTTGTATTGTAAATTTTCACTTTTACTCAAATTTAATAATTGTTGCGTCAGTCGCGTAGCTAGGGTATTTGCTGCCCGGTGCGGCTTTAGGACTTGATGCCCTTTAAAACTGTCTAAAAAAAACAAAAACAAAAAAACAGATTCAAAGTGTCTTCTACTCTCACGTACATTAAGCGTCAGACACTAAAATGTGACATTGGCTACCTTTAAAACAAATCGTCGACTTTGATGCCCCTTTCCTTTTGATGATGAGCTACACCACTGTTGTTGGTCCACAGTACCATAAAGAGTTTGCACGCGGTGAATTTGCTCGTATTTTTAGATTGCGTTGACTTTTTATTTTCTGAGCTCAAAGAGATACTCCGATACTCGATCTTGAAATAGGCAGTCTAGAGAGCTATAAAAACAGACGAACAACGAATTAATATAAGGATTAACTTTTTTTGTACGTAACTGTTAAAAAAATTACTGCGTGAACATCGAAAGTCTCGAAATTGAAAATGTTGATAAAATTAATTATTTTAATAAAATTTGTAACATTTTGGTTGGATATTTGCATTTTAACTAGATTTTCTTAATAAATATAAGAGTACTTGTATTATTTTTAATGAATTTCTTGTATTTTACTGTATTTTTAAATTCCATATGTTGTTTTTTGCCTTCCCGAGGTTGGCAACACTGACTGACATAGACATTTTATATATTGCAAATATGGCGTAGGATTGTACAAAATGCAGTTGTAGATAATTTTTATAATTGTCAATTCTAAATTTTAAATTAAAAGACAGGCACTTAGGATAAGATCTAATTCATCATAACAAGTGATAACGGAACATTTAAAAGTGAATTATGGGTTTTGCGCAATGTAGGTGATAAAATAATACGTTACGTTATTTTACAAGCAAAATATTATTTAATTACAGTACTGATAACTTTATTGTTTAAAAAATAGAACAAAAACGTAAGATTTTTTTATTTTGGTCATTCTGAAATAAGCCAATAAAAAATAGCAACTAATTTCCTATTATGTCAGGATGTTTTATTGTTAAATTGTTAGTGTTTGTTTATAAAGATAGTTTTTGTTATCGTTAGATATAATTCTCTCTTTAAATTGTACATTTTTATTTTTAAATATATTTTTTATTTAAATATTAATATCATTAGTTAAGTCGAATTGTAATATTTACCTATTAAGAATTCAAGACTATTTATGAGACCCAACAATGTGATTAATTAGCATTAAGAGGAGTTGGGGAGCTGTTCAGAAGGACTATTTAAGCAGGTAAGATATTTGTTTTTAACGTTATATTGAAAAATAATTTGAACTATTCCGAATAGTTAGCAAAGCCATTATGTTAAAATTTTGGAAATTTATAAAGTTAAGAATTGTGAATAGATTGCATATGAAAGATAATAATCTATCTATTCATGAGTGGCCTCTCTATACATTTAATCTACATTATTAAAAGATACCAACTATAAAAAATATTTGAAATGAGGGTAGAATTAAATGGAAAGCTTTGTTACATTGATCACATTTTGTAAAATATATATACTAGATATTTGTTATTTTTGAATCCATTCCCAAATATGTAGATATAAAAGCATAATAGAAAAAAAATCTTAAATTCATCATTTGAAATTGTTTAAATTATTGATTTTCTACCTTGTACAAATTAGTTTCTCATAGTGTTGAGAGATTAATTTTTTTTTATTTTTATTGGACATGAAATTTGATAAGAAAAATTTGCAATGTTATCAAAATTGTCATATTTGGGCTGTTCCTGTTACAGAGAAATGCAATACCTGGGATTTGCACCCAACTGTAGGTTAAAAGAATTCCTTTAAATTGACATTATGACTCACCTCCACTGTCCAAGCACCTCTATTGATCATGTTCATGATTAATAAAGAGTGGTGCTTGGTAATTCATTAGCTGTCTTCTAGTGTATACAAATTAATTCCTGGTCAGATTATTGGTACTTGCTTACTTTAATGCACATGAATACTTACTTCACAATACATTCTCCCTCTCTTTACTTAACTTATATTATATTTGAAATTATCTTACACATACCACTTTCAATGTATGTGTTAGAAATGAACTGCTGTTGAATACTATATTCAACAGACCAAAATTTTGGAAAGTTCTGGCGCAGAGGTGCAAAATGTGACTGTAAATAAGACTGGTTGTAGGTTCAATCCCCAGTCAAGGAAATGAAATATTTATTTAAATTTATCTTTTAATTTCATTGCTCTGGTGTGGCACTGGCAAGGCACTGCGTGCGACTGTAAACGCGACAGGTTGCGGGAACCATTCTGGCTCGACAAAATTAAATATTTAATATTTTTAATTTCTTCGCTGTCATAACTCGCTCTGGTCCGCCACTCAACACGCCATGCCTTTAAAAAGAAAGCAGCCAGCCAAGCGGCAGAAAGTAGGGAATAGAACTAAGTTCCCGGGTTCTCTGCCGCTAAAAAAGCATAAATAATAATATATATTTATTTATATAAATTATTTCGCCACGATAACTTAGTACGACAGTTTGTCGTCTGTCGCGTGCTTTTATCACGTTTAATTGTTGGTATAATTTCCATAGAAAAGAAAGGTCTTCCAGTATATACATGCATGTGATTGTTTTTATTGATATAAATTTAATAAATATTTTTCATAACTGTTTTTCGATGTTTTTCTCTCATATAGTAATCTTATATAATTTTATATGTATCATGCATTTCTTTGATTGCTATAGTATTTTTGTGTACGTCGTTCGTTTCACCTATGCTTAACACTTAACGACTAACTAACTTGTGCGTTCATTTACATCACTTACAAATTATAATTTGTATAATAAAAAAAAAAAATCCTATAATAATATTGTATTTAATATATATTGTATCCGAAGGCCTGTTTAAAGTTATTGTTATTTTATAGCCAAATTGAACAAAATCTTTATATAAATTTTAGCCTATATGTTTTTCTTATGTATAAGCTATATAACTGTAAAGTTTCATCTAAATTCGTTCAGTGATTATTGCGTGAGAGTGGACACATCCTCACAAACATTTACATTTATGATATTAGTAGGATTAATTGTTAAACAATAAAATTTCTACATTACTGTGCTATTTGAATATATTGAAATTTAAATGAAAAGTTTACATTATATTCCTTATGATGTGCTGAGGCTGATTCACTCTTCACTTCTCTTGACACATTTTAATATTTGAAGTACTAAAAATGTATATAATAGTTTCCGTTTGCAACAATGCGGAAAGTTATTTTAATTTAATGTAAGCTTTAGTTATTATATATTTTTGTTTGTGCTTACTTTGCAAGGTAGGCAGAGAGAACCAAGTGAACAGATACTCCGTTCCTCACTTTCCGCCGAATGCGGCATTGCCTGTTCAGTGCAGTGAGACTGCACTGAACTGTTGACTCAATGCTGCATATTGTCTTGTGTTACCAGAGCGAGAAAGTGAAAATATTAATAAATAAATGTGGGAAGCAAATCCACAACCATCGTGTTTAAGTTACTATTATTTTGCAAACACATAAATAGCATTTATGATATACATTATCTCAAAGTTCTTACAGTTATTAATATTTTTCGATAAACTGAAAACATAATCAAGATTAATATTTATTTATAATAGTAATAAATTTTATATTTAATATTTGTTTATATTATTGTACATACATGTTTAATTTATGATATCGTCCCTATTAATTTCTCATCCCCGTCTTTTTCTCCATAGATTACGTATGCATAGTTCTTTTTCATCGAATTTTACAACACTGTAACCAAACAATTTGTCTGTGGATATCAATCATAGTTTTTAAATTATAAATAGTGTTTTTGTTTATTATTTCCAAAAACTACCAAG
This sequence comes from Heliconius besckei, assembly GCA_018249835.1. Taxonomy (NCBI): domain Eukaryota; kingdom Metazoa; phylum Arthropoda; class Insecta; order Lepidoptera; family Nymphalidae; genus Heliconius; species Heliconius besckei. Next base: position 6,273 of record DWNA01000105.1, on the reverse strand, counting down.
TCGACGAAAACCGTGACAATTTCTTAAGCATTTGTTGCATAAATAAAAGTTAGCTTACTGGGCAAAAAAATATTTGATATCCCTTAACGAAATCATCTCCAGCATTGTAAGCTATGCCAACAAGATACGTTGCAGCCGAGCCAAGCGATCACGTATAACATACATTAAAAATAACGCTTCATGCAAGCCACCTAGTCTAGCTTACTTTAAAATAAACACGAGTGTGATGTCATATTACAAGTGACACACGTTTGACCATACGCAAGTAGTATATGACATCAGTCTGTCGGCCATTACATTTGTCACGTTTTTGTTTTATTTTTTCTTAGTTTCACGCGATATCACGCTCACACGCAGGGTGGGTAGGTGGTAACTCGGTGTTGAGATATTCCGTTCCCCGAGCTTAGCCTCTATACCAGAGCGGGGAAATAACCTGTCCCTTTTATAGCCACCCGTTTGGGCCGCTGCACCACTACTGGGATCGATGTCTTAACCTTTAAAAAATGCTTAAATATTATTAGGTACACTTTGCTTAATTTACTTCCATATTAGTATAACTATAATACACTTGTCTATATATTATAACCATATACCAAAAATATTTTCTGGGCAAACACATTTTTATAATGTTATAGTAAAATTGTTTACTGTAATGTTAAATTTAACTCTTTCGCAATATTTAATAAATTGAAATTATATATTCTTTATATATTTATAAAAAGTAGTAGTTATAAATTGTATTGAATATACATATATCTGATCTTATTACGTCATTTTAGTCTTCTTAAAGTAGAGCCAATATTTCTTGTCACAAACATATTAACATCATTTTTAACTGCTTGTCAGGATGACGTCTGACGTGTGATGTATTTAGAGAAGTAAATAAATTATTTTAATTTAGACAATGCATAAATAACACAATGATCTTGTGCTATTTAAATATGAAATGTACGTTTTATATTTTCGTTTTGTTTATTTTCACGTGTAATTTTTTTCCTTTTGTGGAAATGATAGTAGCCGAATGAGGAATTTCTTACTCCTAGAATCCATTTCGCTCTGTTAATGACATCCCAATTGCCGCTCGTCACGATGTACTTTCTTCTTCTGAACTTATAAAATTATATAAAAGCACATTTTAAAAAGAAAAGAAATTAAATCTATTTACTTCTGTTCCTAAACTTGAAGTGACTTAAGATATTACAGAAGAACGTACTACACATTCCCTAATGGCCATCTTTGCATTCCGAAAATACTTTGACAGTTTCATTCTAGTGGTTCAGTAGATATATGAATAGGTCCTAGTGCGTAAAGCTTGGACTTAAGCCAGTTTCTTAAGACGATGAGCTATCATGACTATTATGACGCTGAATATTTATAACGTAACAGCACAGACAGCGCCATGTGCCAAATGCAAAGTTCATGTACACGTATATTTGGCGATCGTATATAAATAATAATGCTTCATTTTTTCCACTCAAGAAACGTGTAGGTACTGATAAGATAAGCTAAACTATGTTAATATTGTAGCTCGAACACGTAGGATAATACAACGTGGCTGTGCATCGATAAATATCTCCAACATTGACAATAGACGGTCAAAGTTTTAAAGTTATATATATATATATATACTAGTAGGCCGGGACGCGGCTACGCCCGCGAAAATATAAGCCTTAATAATTAAAATAAGTTAAAAAATTATAATAAATGGAGATTTATTATTAGAAAAAATATCTGAGTAACCGAAATGAACAAACAAAAGAAGTAAAAGTAACTAAAGGAAATTCTTAATATTAGATAAAATACCTAAAGTTTGCCGTGCGCGCGTACTATACATTTTTCTATATTATATAATTATGAATTTTTGTGAACAATATTAAATAAAATCCCAAATCATTAAAATTACGATATTTTAAGTGTTTAACATCGGTATAGATAACCGAACTGAGATAAATTAATTATAAGCAGCAAATAACTACATAAAAAATTATAGTAATTCGACAATATATAAAAATTTACAAAATCATCAAAGTCGGTCATACTATACCACTCGTAGGCTAAGTCATTTGGAATCAGTGACATTTTAATTATTTATTAGAATGTTATACAGTAAACTATAATTTACATCAAGATCAATCAAGATTATTCAATCAAATTATAGAAATCATCTAATTTTTGTTAATGTATACAAATCTATATCGGCGCGCGCTATGTATGCATTAAGCAAACTCATTTTGGGTGACGTTTTCTTAAAACAACAAACTTTGCAAGCCGTTGCTTAGCAACGACGGTTGTTATTAACATGGCGGAATAAATTGCATGCCAAATTAATTATTTTAATATATTGGTATATATCGAAAATATTACAAATATGAGAAAAAAAAGTATCCTATGTTCATCCCGAGACCCTCAAGTATCTCTATATCAGTATTTTATCACAATTAAATTAGCGGCTTGGCCCTGATTGCGTAAAAGACAGACAGACAGACAGACAGACAGACAGACAGAGTTACTTTCGAATTTATAATATAGGTGTGGATATATATATAAGTTATACGTAGAGTTTAGAGGTATATATATTGTATATAGGATATGTATACAATAATATATACAAATTTTCAGCTTAATCTAAAATTAACCAATTAGAAGAATATTAAGTCGAATTAACAAAATCTGGTTAAAAATTATTAAGTTGTTCTTAATATATACGAATACATTGCTAAATTAATATAAAAGTTCGTAATTTAAAGAGTAGGTTTTCTGTATATTTTATACGTGTCTTTCTTCATTTTATATTTTCATTGTTGTATTTTTATTCTATTTCCTATTTATATAAAAATACATACCGCCAAAAAAATCGACTCTTCTTTTTATTTTATTTTTAAATTTAAATAAGGTGTTTGATGTTTATTTGTCGTGAAATTTATAGTGGTAGCATCTATATATATATAAAATCGAAAGGTCACTCACTCATCACGAAATCCCGGAAACTACATGTGCTAGGAATCTGAAATTTTGCATAGAAGTTATTTATAGGACGTAGGTGCTCACTAAGACGGGAATTTGCAATATTCGACTTCTAAGGTGTTGTTTTCGGGGTTGAAAGTTTGTACGAAACTTCGTTACTACAAATGCTAGGAGTCTCAAGTATTGCGTGGACGTCGCTTATAGGACCTAGGTACTCATGGAGACAGAAATTAATAACAACGTAGATCACGCAGGCGAAGCCGCGGGCGGGCCGCTAGTTCACGATATATATATCAGTTTTATATTTTATAACATTTGCAAGTGTGTGTATGCGTCGTGGCGCAGCGGCACAAGGGTATGACTGTAACGCGACGGATGTGTGTTCGATCACCACTCAAGTTCAAATATTTGTTTACGTTTATATTTCCATTTCTTCCCTCTGGTGTCGAGGCAAAGCGTGGCGTTGAGTTCGGCCGCTCAATGCCTCCAGAATTCGGAAAGAAGCGGGGAAAGGAGTGTCTTAACACTAGGTTCCCTCACTAGTGGTTCTGCTGTGTGTGGGATACAATGTGAAGCTGATTTATTTAACTGTTTAGTAGGCAGTTTGGATCGGAAGTCTTTGAGTTCAAAACTGAGGCCAAAGTGGTTCGGAATGTCTACCTGCATGCAATAACTTTGAGGTTCCTCAAAACTACTGCAATTCTAAGTTTGCCATGTGATCCTATAGACCAGACACAATCATAGCTGATTCAAAAGATTTGAAAGATTTTGTCTTTAAAATATTTTCTCCACACCCTGCGCCTAATTTCCTGGCCAGGTTGAAAGGAACACCGGGTTCCAGTGCATTACTAGTTACATACCAAGTTAATGGAACTGTATTAAAAATGCAGGTTCTTTAAAATGGGACTTTATTTCAAATATTGACTTATTTCATTTTAGAATTATTCCATTTTCCTTAGAATGTTTAAAGTAGGTGCTATATAGGTAATTGTAACTTAAAAAAATTTCACATTACTACTTCACATTAAGCCACTTATATACAATAGCAGGTATTATGGTTCATGGCTTTATGCCGCGGGAATTTTATTATTGTTGTTCTTTTCATACTGAAATGTTAAAATATTCCTCTAAAAGGTCACAGAGCTATGGAAACAGCGTAATACTCAATTTACTTTCCTTTCAAGCCGGCATTAACAAAAAAAGTGACTTCTTAGAATAACTATTATTAGAATAACTATTATTATAATAACTATAACTGTTTCAAAACAGCCTTTATGATCTAATAATTTAATACTGTTTTCGATGTTTATCATATAGGGGTATTGCACAAGTCTTTAACACGCTAAACTTCACTTCTTTATAAACACGCTATATCATAGCGTTTTTATAAAGAAAGACTGAATTTATTCGCCACCAATGCAATTGTGGAATTATGTTTCACTATTCTTTTGTAAAAGAGTTGAATGTGAAGTCTCGTCTCATTAACATCGCCATAATACCCGTAGCCCACACATATGATTTTAAAACGCTAGTTTAAGTTAACTTCATTAAATATCTTTCGATTGCTTTCTTAGTCCGCAACTTTGTATTGTGTGAACTTTGTGACAAGTTCAGTGTGTAATTTATTACTTCTATTAATTACCCGTTATTATTGAAATTTAGAGCCAAAAATTTTAAATATTGTATCTTATACTATCTGTATTATTTATTATCTGTATTATTTATTATTTGTACAATATGTAAAATAAATGTATAGAGAATTAAATATGACTCTTTAAGAGCAGTTATTTTTATCGATCGCTCCATGATATAAATAGTACGTCTCACATATGTTGACAATGCTTAGTTACAAATAGAAATAAAAACTACTGCAGTGTGGGGGACAGTATTGAAAGTCATAACGTGTACTGGATTTATTAGCCAGGGTATGTCATAAAATATGAAGTCTAAGTTCTCTATGTTGTTTGGATAAAATGTAGTAATATATTTTTCTTTATTAAAAGCCTAACTTAATTTCCCTTCTTTGTTTTAGCATCGGTTATCGGTTTAGTTTTAAAAATAATCAATTCTACGTTTTAAAAATATATTTTATAGTACCTATATGTCTTTTAGGTATAAAATAATAATTAACATCCATTATTGCCGTAATCCTTTTTTTATTTCGTGAGGAACGATTGCGTGTAACTTTATTTTATAGCACACGCTGTTGTTTTTTCAACTATTTTATAAGTAGAAATATTTTACTCGATAATACTTTGCAAAAGTTTTGAGAATCTATAGTCTGTAGAGTCTGTACTGTTAAATTATAGTTCTTTTATTCATCCAGTTTTTAAGCTGTATGGGTTTTTTGAAGATAGTTTATTTATTTCTGAGAAATATAGCTTTTGATATACGAGCGGCTAGCGCCACCTGTTACAGTGCTCTCAAAATACTTAAAGAGAGCTGTTCTAACTGCAATAGATGTCGCACAAATCGCATGAAACGTTTCGTAAAAATACCTAGATGGATCCGATAACGACTTTATAATAACACTAGTGGACCCGGACGCGGCTACGCCTGCTTAAACTATAAGAATATTTATTAAATATATTATTTTCAGTTTTCAATAGAATTAGTAAGAAAATATAAGCTTAAATAATTATTAAGAATAATAAGTTGAGGCATATTATTAGAAAAAATATCTGAGAAATTGAAGTGAACCAACATAAGAAGTAAAAGTAACTAAAGGATATTCTTAATATTAGAAAAATACCTAAAACCGTATCTAAAAACTACCTAAAAGAATATTTTTTGCCAGCAATATAAAATAAAATAAGAAGAGAATCAAAGTGAATTAAATTAAATTAATTATAAATAGAAAATAAAGTTTGAAAATATATTAAAATTTATAAAACCGTCAACGTCATCTGCCCGTTCGCGTCGGTCATACTCATACAATGCCGCCCGTAGGCTAGGTCATTTGGAATCAGTGACATCTCCTTAATTATTTATTAGAATGTCATACAGTAAACTATAATTTCAATCTAGATAAAATGCTAAAAGTGACTATTATATTTATTTTCATAAGGTTTAATATTAAAATGTCGCGGTAACGGTTGCGTAGCGACGCGACGGTTGTTATTAACATGGCAGAATAAATTGCATGTCAAATTAGAAAGTACTTTAAAATATATTCGTTTATATGTGTAATATAATGTTATATAGCTTATAGCACTTCTGAAGAATGCAGTTTTCATACAAAACAAAAACAAAGTAAATCGGACTAGTAGATCCAGAGATCTTAGCGTTCAAACAAACAAACAAACAAAC